>JAUZNK010029796.1:0-19016 GCA_035046665.1 Euphysa ruthae
AATTAAAAAGAAAAGAGTTTTAAAACCATAATCTGATGTTTATTAACATTCATTAACAATAAACTCCTTCAAAATGTCAACATTTAAAGAATAAAATAATTGTTTTTATCATAGTCTGTGTTAAGAATGAAATTAATTCTTATATACAATATCAATTTTATATTAATATTAGTTTATATGTTACTAAAAAAAGAGTGCTCCGAAAATTTTAACCCCTTAAGCGTTATTTCCGTAACATTATGGTGTTTCAACTTTTTTTTAAAAAACCCTAATTTATGACACTTTATGACAGGTTTTTGAGAGCAAGTGCACTGAAATTCTGATAAAATTTTCAATAAAGCGTAGTTAGATTTTTCCTGCTTCATGTTGTGATTTAAAAAAATGCGCGAAGCGCTACAATTTAATTAAAATTCTATAAATAAAGTCGTAGTTAAGGTGTACCCAGGCTTCCTTCCTTGTTGAAAGTGTATTCATTCTTTATTCTTTCTCAATAACACTTTTTGGAACTTCTCTCCAGAGGTCTCAACATGTTTATGATAGAATTTTAGCCATGTCAACTCATTTGACCATTTTTCTCTGTCCAAAGTATCATACAAAGATAAACCACAAATACTGGTTTTCTATCTTGATGCTGACGGAGTAGAATGATTCTTAAAAATGCCGTCGTCAATGTCTGATCTAGATATTGTCCTCTTTATCCAACCTGAAAGGTTTGAGCAAACCACCTGCCGTGAGGTTTTACCAATCCCAAAAATAATTGAGTGTTTTCTGATGTTTTCCTCCAATCCTTAGTCCTATCTATATTTCTGACAATGCAGACAACACATAAATCACAATCTTTTGGAAAACTGTAAAATGATGATGAGGGCAGTGAGTTAATTTTCCGTCAACCTTTATGTAATTTATGAAATGTAATTTTTGTAACTGCTATTAGTAGTTACCATGAATCTAATGTCTTAAAGATTTATAGCTGAAACACGAGATGCAGATGTGAGTGCCATTAGAGTGACCAGCTTATGAGTTAGGTCTTTGTCTGAGAGATCTTGTGAAACATCCCATTCTGATTACTAACATTGATTACTAATTGGTTACTGATTGAACATCCCAGGCAAACGTATATCTTGTTTGTGGTGGTCTACTATTAAATATTCCTGTCTTTAAAGAACAGACAAGATTGTTTTGTCCTACTGGTTTTCCATTGACATGTTAATGATAAGTCGAAATGGCAGACCTATGGCATCCAATGGTCCTATATTTGAAATTTTGATTAAACAACTCTGTAAAATAATTAAATGTCGGATTTATATCCTCTTGAAATGGATCAAATTTCCCTTTAGGACAACAACCCACTTTTTCCAGACCGATTCGTAAGTTGATTAAAAAACTTGTTTGCCGTGATTTTGAAATAAGTTTGGCAGCCCCTTCTGAAATTCCTCCCTCAAGTAATTTGTTTTTGTAACTCTCTAAGCCACTAGTTGAAGAGAGTTGTTTAAGACTGATATGTGTATCACCCTCGATGGGTTTAATAGAAAATTTTTGATTCAAGGAATTAGCATTGAATTCATTTCATTGGTAATCACAGAACCTCTGGATACCAATGCTGGTTGTGCCATGCTGGTGTGATTAAAATTATCTTCTCAACCTCGTCTGTTTGAACTTTGTTTAACACACTCGTTATCAGTGAAAATAGAAGGAATGAATGCAGGAATTGATGAGACCATTCCTGTTTTAGAGCATCAGTGGCCTGACTTTTAGGATCCGGCTTCCATGATATATACCTTAGAAGTTGATGGGACACTCGAGAGGCAAACAGATCTATCTGAGGCCAGCCTTGCCTTTGGCAAATTCACCTGAAAACCTGTGGACATAATTTTCTTTCTGAGGATTCCATCTTCAGACGTGACTGTCGGCCTGCTTCAACATTCAGTTTGCTGGGAATATATTTCGCATAGATAATCTCAGATTTCCTTGGACAACTAGTAAAGCTGTATTTTGTGTCTGTCCCATTTTCAATAAGTATTGTCTATCTGAAAAGGAACTGATTTGATCATTTTCTTTTTTGTGAAAGTTAAGAGTGATACTTCACAGCTAGGAGCTTCAGAATATTTATATGATATTCTTTCTCCTTGAAAGTCCAACATTTTGACCTCCGGTTGAAACACCGTTGCAAAAGTCTCAAACATTTTGTTTTCACTTTTATAAGTTTTTCTTCTATAAGAGAGAAGGTCATAGTTAGAGAACTTTTTTTTCAGACCTAAAAATTGCACCTCTTGCACAGGTATTAACACAGATTTCTTTTGACTGATTACAAAACCTAGGTTCTGAAACATGAACGTATCCAGACTCATTTGAATTTCCTCTAATGTTTGGCCCATTATCAACATATCGTCTAGATAGATCAAGACTCATCTGTTGAGGTGGCGTAAAATTGAAATTAATTTTGCGAAAAATTTGAGGAGCAAGGCCCAGACCAAAACACAGGTAGACGAATTTGTAAAGACTCCCTGACCATCTTGAAGTTTAGGTAAGGGGTGTGAGAATTCAACCCTTTTAAATTTATTTTGGTCTGTGCCCTTCCTTCTTTTTGTTTACTAAAAACAGATTGCTTAAAAACTGGTTTTTTCTTGGAGAAACCTTTTTTATGATACCTTTCATCAGCATTTCCTCCACTTTTGTATCCGCTAGAACATCTTCAATTTGATTCATTTTGGGGGTATGAGGTTCCCTTTTTTGTCTGGGATTTCACAAGAAAGGTGTTTTGTACTATCGACTAAGAACAATATGTTTTTGTGGCTTGTTAAAACTTTCCAAGTCTCTTAAAAATGTTTTAATCTTCATGCTAATGGGACTTGTGGAATCAGTTGTTTTTGAAACAACAATTTTATTAGTGGATGTACATTTTTCATGTTTTCTATTGGAAATAGATGTCGAGTCGTTCTGAAAGTATGCTCTTTTAAAAACATTTTTTCAGTAGTTTTTGAAACCTCTGAAGCCACTTTATTGTGTTGCTATTTTGGTTAGTACTGTTGTTGTCGTCTTGCTGTCCCTGTCCTTTTAAAAGTAAAATACGTCTACTCCCTCCACCAAGTGAAGTTTGTTGTTGTGTGGAGGTCTTTGGAAAGGGTTTCTTAGATGGGAGAAAGATTTCTTTAGTCTGTATGTAAACTTTAACTTTCTCGGCAATATCAGATATAAACATTTTCTGTTTTTGTAATAATATCTTTTAGCATTGTTTATAGTTGATAAGGTATTAATCCATTTTTGATTGGTGATAGCATTGTTACTTTGTCACAGTAAGAGGACAGATTTTTTGCCATATAGAAGTAAATTTTCAATGCATATGCTAACATAATATTTAGCGTTTTTGGCTTCTTCAAGAAGTTTCCATAACTTTCCTAAAGGTCATTTCATTTTTAGATTTTTTCCACACATTTTTTAGCGCCAAATCAGAACATAATTATTTTTCAAAAAATTTCAACAAGATAATCATTCAAATTTTTAATTGGATTTAAGCTGCATAGGACTGGAATTTCAAGGAGAATTGTTTCCTGAATATTCTTCTCAGGAATATACTCATTAAAATGAGTATTAGCATATGAAACTATTCTTTTTGTAAGGTTCCATTTAAACTGATCCTCGTGTGACACTATTTTGAACCTCTTGAATGAAGGTCCGTCAGAGTCTTCTAAATCTGATGAATCATTGTAACTACTAGAGCTGGAGGAAAAGAAAGTTTGATCTTTCCTTTTCCTTTTTAAGGAGCCTTTCTTTCCTTTTGATTTGGTGAAAACTTTTTCACATGGGATCAAAGTTTCTTATCAACCACCTCATGCATAGGGCTACATGAGGAGAGAGTTTGTTGTTCTTGTGGTGAATTACCCACGTTCATTTCCACTGACGAGTCTTTATCGGAATCCATTATTTTTTCGTTGTATTCTTCTAGCTCCGCTTTGCATGTGAATAAATAACGAAAGAGCAAGGAAGCCTGGGCTCCAGTTTTTTATACGCGGTTTGGTATTCTAGGCAGTTTTACATGAAACGGAGGTTTTATGAAATAAAATCTTGTGTTATATTCAAAAGGAAAAAAAGTTTACTTTTAGAAATCTCTATATACTGTTTATATTTTCACTGTATATTATTTTTAATACTGTCAAATGGCGTTAGTATGAATATATAAATTATAAATAAATAATTTAGATAAAGATAAAAAAAAATTGCAACATCTCGTAAAAAAAGTTTTTGAATCAAAGCTTTTACCGGTTAAATCATTATGCAGAGAACTGAGAAAACTTCTTGGAAAAAAGAAGAAATAAATTGAAAGGAGTCTAATGAAACTGAAACTTTGTTAAATTTTAGAGAATTTTTTCTCGTTACATTTGTTTGAACGAAAAAGTGATTGAGAAAGGCTTTGCAGTCACGTCCGAAAATGCTTGTGGTAAACTTGCAAAACTGGTGAAGCTTGAAGTTAAAGCTGATAATAAAGGACTTGGTATTTGGAAAAGACCTTCACGATGGCAGCGTTTAGCAGGTTATTTCAAAATGTAGAATTTAGGTAGAATTTTTTTTTTTTTTTTTTTTTTTTTTTTTTTTTTTTTTGCTAATATTTGTTCTTAATTTGGAATTATAGGGATCCGAGATGTTGCTTTACTTTGTTTACTCAACACCAGTTTTATTGGTGAAGCATAAAGATAAAATTTAGGATCCAGACTGCTAAATCACATCTATCCTCAACCTAACTTAAGATCGTCTAATTACGTATTTAATATTTCCTTTAATAATGCCGGATAAACATTTAATTGTAAATGTATTTTATTAGATCGAATCTGGTGAGCTTGTCTGTAAGGAAACCTGATTTTTTTGTTTTTCTCATTTCGCACATTAAAAACAGGTTAATATTGATTCTGTTTGTTTCTTGTCCATAGTCCTTAGGGAATTAAACGAGTATTATTTAGGCAACTGTAGATTTGTGGTTTAACTTGAAGTTAGTAAAGAGAATCTGTAGGTATTTGGGATATGTTATAATTTATGTTATAAGGAGAAAATTATATATATGAAAGAATTTTTATGACAATCAGCTTGAGGAGGTGGGGTAGTTTGTAAAGATGGGAAGGGCTGGTTGTTGTATTGTTTAGAAATAAAAGAATAGTCTTCGAGAGGTCACAATAGGTTACGGTAAGTGGATTTTTTTGTTTAGGAGAAGTGAGGAAGGAGTAGGGTGGAAGTTGGGATAGGATAGTGTAAAGGTAGAGTTAGGTATTGAACCGAGGTTATAATAAGAACGCTGGGAGGTGGTCGTATACTTAGACTGTGTGTAAATCCTAAAAATTAAAGAAAAAAAAATTAACTAAAAAAACGTTTCGAAAATTCGGTCTGACACACATGATTCCCCACCTAATTTGATTCCTGATTGGAGTTTACTTTTATAAGCTGCTCAAAATATGGCATAGGTTTTTAAGTTAGAATATTAAAAAATAGCTTTAACTCGGTGTTTAATTTTTTGCATATTTTTACTTCTCACTTTACTTGAAATCAGCTTGAGCTCTACGATGAAGAAGGTTAAGTGTTTTGCTTTGTGTTTGAACTCTTCACTTTCTGTTTAATTTCTATTAACTTTTTGAATTTTAACATGCTTAGCAACAACTACCATTTTGAATAAACTGTATTATCATACGCACTATGCTATTTGTTATGTTTAGTTTCCAAAAATAGACGCTACGAAACTTCGAAGTTTTAAAATAATGTTCATAATTTCCCAAAAATGCACATTTAATTCCAGGTGCTTATTTATGGGTGCTCAAGGTAATTTCATTGTGATAATGATTATTTACTTTAATTTTTGAAGTCCTTTAGTTTTTCTTAATTACTCTCATTTAATATAAAGTAAATTATTCATAAAATACTTATTCACTATTATGTATCAAGTTTGCATTTACTTCCTCGTTGTAGCATGCTTTATGTATTTCTGTTTTGAAAGTTTTGAAAAGAAAAATCTACGAAATGGTTCGATTTACTTATTTATTTTTTTGCCAGAGCAGGGTATGGTATAAACTTAATTTGTATTGTAATTTATCAAACCGTTGTGTTTCTGTTTTCGTTTTGGGTTTATCTGAGTGACAGGCTTTGTTTTACTTTACAATATGTATAGTTTGTGGGTATTTTAATAAACATATTTTTTGTTCAACACTGTGTCATTTTAATCCAGATGATAAGTAGCTAACTTTCTTTGGTATGGTATTCTGCTAGACTCACTTTCATAAAATGCTTTCAAATTTTTTTGTTGAAGTTTTGAATTAAAAACATTCTGTGATAGATGAATTCACATAATTTTAATAAAAATACTTTATATTAATTAGCTCTTTTCTTTTAGTCTGAGCATAAGAGTTCTGTATGTTAAATCTAAGCTTTGCGTTTGATGCACTGCATAAAACATGTGCACGATGTTTATTGCTTCTCTTGTTACTCTAGTAGGGTAAAAAAAAATTTTTTTTTAAAGAGAATTAACATTTAAAAAAAAGAAAAGACGAAAATAAAATTAACGGATTCTTTTAAATTTTTCCATCTAAAATCTCACACAGTAACAATAGAGCAAAGAATTTCAGGAAAGCGGTATTTGGAATTTTTTATGTTATCTAAGAGATAACATAAAACAAACATAACGTCTAAGTGAAGTTTGCAAAAAATAAATAAAAAAAAAATTTTTTATATATGTATATATATATATATGTGTGTGTGTATATACATATATATATATATATATTTTTTAAACAGGCTGCATTAAAATCTAAAGCCATAAAAGTTCTAAATTATCTGTTTGTATGAAATCCCATTTCCTTTGTCAATTCAGAAAAAAAAACACAAATACGGCTAAGGAATCCCTTGATAATTTATTTTTGTTCTTAGTTTTCTTGGATGATGAATTTATTAGTTTTTGCATGAAATGACAACACATAAAAAAGCAAAGAAGCTTTCAGCCTGTAACTGTATATGCAATTTTATTAGTAATTATTAAAATGCCTTATTTGATGATGAATTGAACTTGGTAGTGCATTAGTTTTGATAGTTCATTAAACTTTATAGTTTATAATTAAAGCATTAAAAATTTAAGGGAGGTAGGAAATGCTTTTACAGTGCATTTAGAATATACTTTATTTTGAGTACAAGTTTGAACTTCGCTGATGATAAAAATTAAAGGAATTCAAACCCTTTGCACATGCTTTATGCGTAAAAAATACCAGTTTAGGTAGGTCCTGGCACGGACAGTTTATTCGGCTTAAAGATGTTTGTTAGTCTTGTGGTTCAAGTCTCTCAGTGTGTTGTCCCACAGTGATTGAACCCGGTTCCTGTATTTCCACAAGTAGGCTGGCGTTAGGAAGGACATCCAGCTGTAAAAACCTTGCTCAAAAACTTCACCTAACTAGGCCGTTCTGCTACACATGTTATCATTTTAAATTAAAACTTGCAATAAATGCTGATTGACCTTGAAATGTGTGCTGCAAAAGCAAAGCGTTAATAAACGTTTGGTGGTGATGGTGGTTCAAATTAAAGTCTCTTTGATTTCAGTTCAAAACCCTTCACAAAAAAATTTTTTCTCAAGATATAAATTCAGTTAAAATAAAAATTACCTTAATAAAATGACTGAACATGGCTCGAAAAGTTTAGAAATAGTATTTCCTATGCAAACTCAATAAATGTTTTTATCACTTCAAGGTCCGAACCATGTTTTGAGATAAAAAAGGACTTTATCATCTACAAATTATTTAAAAACAGTTGAGAATCTTTTAAATAATTTATTAAGGTAAACTTTCGAGAAATTTTCTTAGCTTTATGGACCTGGAACTACATTAAATTTAAAAAAGTTAGAAAAAGTTAGAAAAAGCTAATAATTGTTTTGGATTTGATAGATGTGAGCACACCTACACATTTTTCATTTACTTACCGAACCTGCCCAAAAGGTAAACCTGCTTAGTTTGTTTTTCGAGGGAATTAACCTTGTAAATAATCACTTCAATACCTAGATGCGAGATTTTGTAATTATATAACCGCAGCGTTTTTATTCTGGGTTTTAATGTATGACACAAGAAATGCCTCGTGTAGCTTAACTCGATTGTGGGAAATTATGGAAGGTTAATAACAGATTTCGTTCAAGAAAGTAAATAAAAATTTTAAAATAAAAATTTATTAGAAAGTTTAATCTAAATTTTTCTGAAAATTTTAATCCGTACTAAAAAAATATGCCAGTACCCCCATTTACATCAATCCTAGATCTGTGTCTATAGAACCAGAGAAATCATTTTAACGCTATAAGTGGGCGGGTTTTGTCACATATTTTTTCTTTTTTGAAAGTTCCTAACTCTTTTGGTGAAAACTGTCCTTTTTGTGAAGGTGAAATTTATTTTTTTAAACATGTTATGCTTTTTTAACATTTGAAGTCAATAATGTAATTTAAAAATATATGTTATAAATTAATTTTGAGTATAAACAGAAATTAAAAATGAGAAATTTGATCTTTTATTATTTTTTATCAAGCATTCTTTCTGCTCGCTGACTTTAGAACAGTACACACTTTATAAAAATGAAGTGCTTGCTCTCTGGGAAATGCAAGCCCTTAGTAAACATTTTGATGTTTTGTTTATCTCACCATTAATTATTGTAAGTGGGATTTAATTTCAAAATAAAATCGTATTTATTAAAAGTTGTTAAAATATATTTGTGCTATGGAATTCGGTTTATGCAATGGCAAATAATCCTGCGGTGTATTTATATAACCTATCTGAATCATTTCCTCTTCGAACTTAAATAAAACGAAGAAGTTATTATATAGAAAAATTAATAGAAAACAATGAATTGTTCATTTTTTGATAGTTTTTCATATTTCGTTCACTAGGCGGGCAAAATAAATTTATATTTCATTAGAAATAAAATAAAAAAACTATGGGGTATTTAACAACAGGTAATTGAAGGAATATATATATTTTTTTTTTCTTTTTAAATTTTAAAGGGATAATTTTCACAGCAAGGCATTTATTTAATATTCCATTTTTCATGAAATGATATATTGTTATATTTTATGTTGAGAATTCAATTTTATTTGTTTTAGCGGATTTCTGTTTACTTTTATTTTCTCAGGGGGCTAATGATAACCTATAAGCAGAGTTATATCAAAGAAAATTGTTTTATTTCACCTCCTGGATGTAATAAACTAATAGAAGAAGTGATGCATATGAAAATACATTTCGCGTATATATGAATATCCTTTGAAAATCAGTCTTTATTGTTTTCTATTTCTTTGTTATAGCAGTTTGATCTTGAGTAGATATGTGTAATCATTCAATCAAGATTTAGTTGAACTTCTCAACACATTCCAATAATGCAGTTATTGTTCCCAAAGCCTCCTTCAATGAGCCAACAACAGATCATGGTCAACGGTCAGTTCTTTCATAAGTATGGCCAAGTGAACATATATACACCACCTCTCCCTTCGCCACATGCGTGGGGTATGGGGAATCCAGGAGGGAAATTCCGGAGAAGAAGATCGAATCATAGTTTAGTTGCTACAATGGATCCTGTTGCCGTTGCGAGAAGAAATGAACGAGAAAGAAACCGTGTAAAACAGGTTAATGATGGATTTGACGAGTTAAAACAACGAGTACCGTTTCTTCCTGATAAAAAAAAGTTATCGAAGGTTGAAATATTACGTTATGCAATGATTTATATAGCAGATCTTAAAAGTGTTTTGGATGAATATGACTGTAATAACACTGAAAATGTACACATTAAAAAACGAAATAATTCCGAAGGGAATTCCAGTAGTGGTTGTAGCGAAGAAGAAGACATACTAAGCACTGGCATGCTCGAATTATCCCCTGATGAACTTTTGATCAATTTGGTATCATCTTAATTTTCATGACGTATATGTGACGCGTTAAATTCTGTAGTCTTCTGAATCTAACTATCTGCCAATCTTATGCTTTCCTGTTGTCATATAAAAAAGATCTACGCATTGAAAATTTAACCATGCACAAAATAAAAATATTCAGGCGGATTCGTTTGATTCTAACCATAAAAGTTTCAAACTATCCGATTATCTACAGAGGCTAATTACATATCGATGATTTAAATACCGATAATTGTGCCCTGTTTTTAATAATTGTTTGTAGAAACCCGTAAATCTTGGAAATTTTTCACAGTTTGACAAACCGCAATTACCACTATAAAGAGATCGTTCAAGTTGAAAACAAGGTTTTCCGAGTAAAAATCTATTTTTTTTTTTTTTTTTTTTTTCTTGATTCTTGAAATGTGCTTTATAGGGTTTTAAGCCATTTTGAAGTAAATTTGTTTTTGTAAATAAATTTTATATGTCTAAATTTTTAATCCCAATCAAAGTTAAATTTTTAATGTTTAATTTCCACTAACATACAACGTATTGGTGACAGTTTTTAAGATCGAAACTTCGTAAGTTTAGGTGACTAAAAAATAAGCGATAGAAGTCTTGTGCGAAATGAAATTAGATTTACCCACTATATTGCTCAAAGTTCAATCTACACAGTGTTAATATTATAAATATATTTTTCTTTCTTTAATTTATTTAGATCTTAAGTAATTAATTATTTGTAAAATATCACCTCTTTTTTACCTATGTGTATTTATTTTAGTTCTGAAGAGAAATTATAAAATTTTGTAATCCAGTTGTTATTTTATTAGTTTGCTTTTTTTTTTATTCTTTTTTTTTTTTTAATGATGTTGAGTAGTCCTCCTGATCATTTCACCGGCGTTAGTTTTAAATCCTTTTGAGATTTTCTAGAATCAAATTTTAATTATATAACCACCTAGTTTTGAACTCAGTGTTGTCTCAGTAACCATTCGTTGAATCCCGATACACAATATTAATAAAGTCTAGGTTTATCGCATGTGTTCATTAAATTTTTTCGAACAGGCGGATGTATTCCTTTTATATCCCTCGAAATGCGCATGCATCTTTCACAATATTTCCAGTTGAAATTTGGTATAATTCGGATTTATTAAAATAAAAAAAAAATTAATGGGAATATCGACGAGACACTTCTTTCTAATTCGTTTCTGTAGATCTTATACCAACATTATTGGTTGTATCACATAAATTTTTTCAAAAAAATGTATATCGTAATTAGACCTGTTAAACATTGAAAAAGGAAGTAAGCTGTATACACTTATTTCTAAATAAATTGCATGAAGAAATCAAATACGATAAATTTTCATCGAAAACTTTCCATTACATGTATTATTAATTTTAGTTTATACGTTTTTCGGTTCTATTAAATATATGTAGAGTTAAACATGACTTTAAATAATTTTTGTTTCGGCAATTTTGAAAATTTCATTGGGAACTGAAATCCTCGAACGAATCAAATTTGATCTGAAGTTTTGAATTTTATATAGAAAATCCAAATTGAATCGTTTTGAGGAACATTCAAATGAAATTTAAAAGCAACTCTCTTAAAATGTAAATATTTTATTTTTAGTTAAGTAAATAAGTCATCTAATGTGTATGGTGTTTATGCAACGGCGCATGAAGAAATAAATTGATTTTTGATATCCTATAGAAAAAATAATAATTAAATATTTGATAACTTTTTTATTGTTTATAGAAAATCTTCCCATCAAGTTTTATAGTGCGCTGAAATTCACAACCATTTACGTTTTTCCCATTCTACAATTATATTTTAAAAACGGTCAGCTGTTTATTTAGCTGAACAAATAGCTTTCTTTTGTAATCCACCAAAACATACAAATTAAAAGAATTTCCCAATTGTTTGCAAAAGCGATTCAATATTATCCAATAAAGAAAAAAAATTTGGAGTCGTCTTACATTCACCATCATGCATTAGCAGTTTTATTTGTGATTTTTAATGTTTAATCTTATAATCAAATAATTGAAATTGAGAACTATACCCGCTCCAGGAAAATATACTATATGATTAGGAAGTGTTTGTAAGTGGTTAGGGAATGTTTGTGCAACGCAAATCGGAATTCAAGAAGAATCATAAAGTTTTTGCATAAATTTCGAGAGAAAATTTTTTTTAGGGGAGGGAATAAAAGTAGCCTCGTATTATTACGTTTACAAAAATTTTCTTCCAATAAACTCGTAAAAATACGAGCTGCATATTAATATATTCGCATATATTTTTTTAAATAAAGGATTGGAAGACTATTCTGCTTTCATTGATATAAAATAAAGAATTTAACAATTTCGTTTATTTTCTATTTTATATCACTAACATTGTTTTGATATATTTTTTTATATAATTTTTTAAAAAATGCACATAAAAATATAATTTACATTTTATATTTACAAATAACCTTATTTACATACTTAATGTAATAGGAAAATCTTTTAAAGAGTTCAACGCAGTGCAATGTCGGTTTTTCTTTCAACTATCAAAATCTCCAAAAGTACCCTAGTAGCTGTTATATGAAAATATCCGACAAGACAAACTCACATATCTTTAATTAATTCCGCTGAGAGTAGTAATATTTGACCAGGCACAGCCGAGTTAAATATATTATCGAAGCACAATAGAAAGGAAGTTTTAAAATTGCTACCTTCTATATTTTTCCAGAAGAATTAATTTAAATTCGCCCACGATGTTTCTTTGCTAATTTTTCTTTTGAACAGGTTGATATAAAAAACGAGATGATTTCAGAAGAGATGAATTTTAACTCATTTTGCCACTATTCGAGTGGCATTATCTTTAGAACTTACGAGAAGTTAAGGATGTGTCTCGCATACTATTCTCATATTCTACTTTATTTCTTATTTTATGCTCCTACATATTTAGAATCACTAAGGTCATAGCATATATTCTTCTTCCGAGGATTGTTCTTTACCAATTATATCATCAGGTAAATTAACAGCAGCTTTTTCACTAGCGCTTGAAATGTTCTTAAACCATTTCTTCTTTTCTTCTGGGTTAGAAGCAATTAGTGTATATGCGGATACAGGCTGATGGTATCGGTTGTAATGAAGAAGACAAAATCCATTTTTTAAGGAGACTAAAACAAAATTTTATAATAAATCTATTAGAATAACCTATTACCCACTTATATGCATGTATTTATACATACATATATGCATGTATTTATACATACATATATGCATGTATACATTTATGCATACATATATGCATGTATACATTCATGCATATATATATGCATGTATACATTCATGCATACAAATGTGATAAATGGCGTCACTCACAAATATTCATATTAGTATTATATAATAAAAACATTTTTTGCTTTGAGGCGTAAAAGGGTGTAATAACCTCTTCTAGGTTACAAAAAACTTTTTCAATAGACCGTAACGTCTTTCTTTTTCGCTTAAAAGATGAGTTGCTGTATTAATCTTTGAAACACGTGATTCGCCACGCTACAGGCAATATCTTCCGAGATAACCAAATATGCAGAAGTTTAAAACAATTTTTTAAAATCTCATCTAACGTTCAAATACAGCCCCGCAGATATAAAATTTATTATTTCAACAAATATTTTGGATAACACTTCAAAATTAATTGGTTTAGAGACCCTTTTTTTGTTTTGTGGTTTACCGTTGAGAAGTCTTTATTAGAGATTCTGAATCGAGATCCTTAAATACCGGTTTAGTATTATCTCGAATGGCTGCTGGTATTGCAAAAAATTTTTTGCATATTAATTTATCCCGACGCTCTGTTTTATTACCTTCCTATTCAGCTTCTTTCCATCACAGAAACATTTGTATGTATGCTATAGCCGCCACGTCATTATTCTACGACAAACACCCATACCTTTGCCACGAATCATCAAAACTTACCAAAGTGGCAACTTTTCATTCATTCACAGCCGACATAATGCTCTCAGTAAATTAGAAGTTGCATTTCATTAATTTCTGCGTTATAATGTTAAAACCACTTTTACTCTAGAGTGCATTCGCAACACAAAGACTAGATTTGGAGGTATAAGTGAAGCAAATTCCAAAATTATGTATAATAAGCCTTTCCAGAACCTCCAAAATTTTTAAGCAATGAATAGTTTATTGCAAGATTAAATCCCTGTATTAAATCATTTTAAGTGCGATTTCTTGCTATTTTGTTATTATTATTATTTTTTACTGTTTTTTTATTCTGTTTTTTTTTACTCAAACATGTTTTTATGCCAAAATACAAGGTTTTGGCCAAATTTGCCACCTAAATTAAATTTTTTTGTTGACAACAATCATATGACCTCATATTGGTAACGCGGGGTTTATATTTAATGGTTCCTTGCTTCACAAGAAACTATTTTTTAATCTCTGTAATTCTAAAGCTCTAATTCAAAAGAAAGTCTAAAGGCAAACCATAATTTTAGTTGAGTGTGAGTAGAAAAACCTACGTGTAATTGAAATGTTGGAAAAATAGAGCTATGGTGTACTACCCCTTAGATAAAGTCTTTGAGTAACGTATTCCAATGATATAGGATCTGAAATAGGCAATCCCTTGGGAATGCTATTGAATATATATGCAACCATACTTACTATTATTTTGTTCTTCGCAGTCATAGACTTTTAAACGATCCATGGGTATTGGCTAAAATAACCATAATAATCATTGAATAATTTACGCAAAAAAAAATTTTTTTTTGAATTTTGAATTCGGTGTCCACCCAGATATGTGCATTGGTTCGAGTCTAATGGGTAAGACCGCAAAAAAAAACCGTTGGCTTCTGATCCAGAAAGGCTTTCTAAAAGATCTATTCTCACTCAACCCTACTATTCTATCTAATATTTATTCATGAATGAAAATATCAAATTTTACAATTGAAATTTATGATTATTGGTGACAGATGTGTCAGATATAACTGTATCATGACATTGCCAAAGTCAAAAACAGATTTTAAAATAGCAAATCGACGTACGATCTAAATAGATTTTGTAGCAAGTCAGGAAAACGACACCTAACAATGAAGTTCTTTCAAACCTTCAATATTAAAATAATTCCTGTAAACAAAACAGTCAGTTTTATTATTAATTAACATTTTGGATAAAAAGTTTCTAAGTGCTAAAGTCCTAAATGGCTCACTGTTATCTTCTGAAGAAAAGCTGTGTTTTACAAAATGTTTATACCTCCACCTTATATATAAACTTATAAATTCTAACGAATGAGATGTTTAATTCTCTACTTAACTCCCGCATTTATTCTTGGTATTCTAACTAAAAACGATACGTTCCACAGTTTCCAAGATATACATTATATATTTTTGACGCAACTTACTAGAATTTCTATTAAATTCTCGACAGTCTGGAAAAATTTCCGAAATCTAACAAAAAATGAAAAACATCATGGAAGTTATGTTCAAAATCAAATTCTCAACATATTCTGCTAACGAAAATATACCATTGTTTTTTGTTTTAACTTTCGTTTGATCGAAGTGTTATTCTACTCTAAAAACCCTTACAACAAAATCGTTGGAATTTTAATTCATTACGAGCCCCTCATACAAAATTTTTATTTATATACAATTATTAATGGTGGTCAGTTCAGTTTTTTAGCAACTTGTTTGCTCAAATAGACTGCCGTCATCAGTTATTGCTATAATATCTTCTTTGGAATAAAGAAAACTATTGGTGTAAAAAGTTTTATCTCAACCGGATATACACATCTGAATTTATAGAGCCAAGGCGTCTTGGGAAGTAGATTTTTAAATGCCATCTGTCTACTCATATGTAATTAATTACTACTTACTGGTGGTACTAGTAAGTTTAACAACAGAACTTACTTGTTTATAAACTATGTATTGGCTTGATGTAATATCACAAGGATTTGGTTTTTTTCTTGAAAAAGAGTCGTTAAATTTTATTTCTTCAACGGTTGCACTTGGCGCTCTTTTCTAAATATGAAAAATGTGAGAATAGTGAGTGATTTTAAAGAGAGAAGTTTTATTCTTTAAATGCTGATTGACGTTATACGTATTTTCATCCAATCCATAAAACATATACTTAAAATAACTTGAGTTCCATGATAATTTTTTTTTCCGATATTGCTGCTATGATAAATTACGAACTAACAGGTTATCAAATTTAAGGAACAACTTTAAGAAAATGCCTTAATAGTGAGAAGTTTAAAAGGTGGACGAGGTCAACATAACTTATTAATTTATGATAAAAACAGGTTTTAATTGTTAATAAAACGTTTAGACTTAATAAGATAAAGACAACAAATTGTTTTTACCTTTTGTTTTTTTCTTACTCTGGTTAGCATTAACATATCGTCAAATAAGAAAGTGTAGAATTCTGTTTTGCTACTATCTAAAATGACAATACATATCCTACATTAGACTTATATTTGTTGAATTTCATACGTGGAAACCAGTGGTTAGAACGGAATTTACTGGTCCGTGAAAAGTTTTACGGTCTATGGGAAACAGTTGACGGTTCACCAAAAGCGTTGCATGGACCACAATTCAACACAGCCTAATTTATTTAGATTGAAGTTGACGTGTTTGTTCCATCTCTAAAAGGTTTGCAATTAAATCAATTATAAAATAAAAAAAAAAAAAGACAACTTGTCAGGAAATTTTTGTTTACGTAAAATTCTATGGTCTTAAAGGAAAGATTAGAACACATTTATTTATAATCTTTACCTGCTAGTGAGAGGCATCCTTCTTGGATTAATGATCTATTTGGATTCATCAAGATGTTACTGCAATGACTGCTAGCGAGGACAGTTTTAATTTCCTAAATGAAACATTCAGCTACTTTATGTACTGTTGCATTTAACAAAGGTTTCAACCATAACCACAATCTACATGGTATCCTTCAACTCACCAGTATTTTGTGAGAAAGAAACTTTGAAAAAGCACTTTGACTTCAGATATCCAAGCTCAAAAACAAGAAAATTTTCAGTGATCTTTTCTGAAAAAAAAAACGTCCTTTTTTAATTAAAAAGATATTTTTTCAGAAAAATTGTACCAAAATGTTTTTGGAAGTGAGTGGTCTAGTAGAATCTTGTAGGATGCCCTCTTCTTATATAGATTTAATAAAAACAAGTAATATAAACTGAATTACATACATCTGGTATTACACATGACTTCTCTATATCAGCTACCAGTGGCCACACCAAAGATTCATGAATTTCTTGTATTCTTTGTAAGTTTACAACAGCTGTATATTTTTGTTCCACTGATTCTAAGAGGCAAACAAGATAAACTTGCACAAATAAATAACTGTTGAATAATGTTAATTTAAGCTTGCAAAAAAATAATGAAAAAGGTTATTTTTTGATTTAAAAAATTTCAACGGGCGCATGCATTAAAACGGGCGCAATAATTTTAAGTTTTAATTCAAATTCAAAAAAGTGGATTGACAAAAACGCTAAATATATTTGTAGCAAAATAACATTCTTGAGCTGTAAAAAAATCCACAACCTTTTAAATTCCATGTCAATATTACTAAATTGTAACTTACTTATTGACGTTTCTATATTCCTAATTGTTGTTGTAAGTAGATGCGTCTGTTTGTCGTGCATCGGAGTTCGTTTGCGTATTGCTTTTAATAACAAAGGGTATTTTAAAAAATGTTGTAAGGGCGCCACAAGGAAATCTTCTAAATGAAGACGTTGACAACGACTGTCCTGTTCACACCACTGAAATTAGACGTAATATAATCATTAATTAACGTTAAATCTAAATGAGTTTATAATAATTATAGAAATTTATTTACCAAATTCAATCCTACAACCAAAACTTAAAAAAAAAAAGTATTACAATCACAAGAACGTATATGCCTAAAAAAAAAAAAAAAAAAAAAATTCTGATAAAGGAAAAAAGAGAGAAATTAAACAGAGACTTTAATGACAATCTTATCGAATTGATATCGTTGTAAATGAAGAGAGGAGGGTGTTTAAGGTAGTTTTAAAATTTACAAAAGAAACAAGAGATTTATTTCAATCATTGGTGCATTGATAAATGATAGAATACTTACCATGCTTTTGCGTTTTATGTGATGGAAAATAAAGTTCCCCACTATCCAAATTTCTTGTTAGGTGGTTATGCATAAATCGAGTATCAGTAAAGAAATTCGAAATTCAAGATGTTAGGTTATTTTTAATAGAATCGAAGACAAAAAGAAGATTTGCTATTTTGATCATGGATGAAAAAACTGGAATTTTAATTCATTAAATGATTCTGAGGAATCTGATCAAAATGTTTGAAAGTTTATAATGCGAATAGATTGGCTGAAAGTACTTGACTTGACGTTTTTGACATACCGTACTATTAGATCTATTTAATTTGTTTTCTAAGTTCATCTATTTGAGGCTGCCATGACAGATTTCAATCTATCAAGTTACCAAGATACTTTACAAATTTAGAAAGATAAAGTCTTTTACCATTTATTTTGGTTTTGATTTCATGGTTTATTGGATTCCTTGGAGCTGAAAATATAATAAACTCAGTTTCGTCCACATTTAAAGAAATTAGATTTGCAACTATTCTTTTCAAATTAAAGTTTATTTAAAGCTATTAAAGTATATTTTTACAAAAAGATTTATTGGATGATGTGTTAATTAATGGTAACTTTGATGCCAATCTTTGCTTTGATTCTTTTTTTCTCCAAAATAACTACACTGTTAGATCAATATTTTCCACTAAAAGTATCAAGAGCTTCAGGTGTAAATTTAAAGCTTGGACCACAAAAGGAATTTTAAAATATATCCAAAAGCTTAATATAATTCATGGTAAAATGTCAAGAGCGAATTCTATTGAAATTAGAATTATCTACAACCATGAGTTCAAAAGTTACAACAAGTACATGTTGAGTGCTTTAACTCAAAATAGTAAAAAAAATCCATTTCTCTTCTTTTTTCCAATACTTTTCGTGAAACTTGGCAAGATATCAAAACCCTTATCCATGTCATAAATTATTTAAGCCCGTTTCTGAAGGTTTTGAAAATAGTCTCCATACAGGGATGATTCTCATTGATCTACAAAAAGCATTTGACACAATAGACCACGTAATTTTGCTTGAAAAA
>JAUZNK010029807.1:0-14888 GCA_035046665.1 Euphysa ruthae
TATATATTTAAATATATATATATAATAAGGTGTAAAATTTTGAATTTGTTTTAAGATTTGTGCTGAAAGCACCAAACTGAGCAACTACAATAAACTTACAATAAATTGTAACTGAATTTCACTAAAAATTTGAAATTTCCAGCTTTTTCACAATTATTAGTCATTATTAAAACATAATATTTTAGTCGACCAAAATAGACATGATATTTTGTTGAAATTCTTATCTACATGTTATCTCTTATATTTGTTCTAATTAAAAAAAAAAAAAAAAAAATACATATATATATATTTTAATACTTCATTAAATCTGGTTATTATTTTTACTTTTCCTTTCCATTACAGTTATTTTTTTGTCTCCCAAGAAAAAATAATTGGCATCGTATTATTCTTATTTTGATTTTTGTTTCATATTTATAGTTTTATATTCATTCATAGTTTTACTTTGTTTAGGAGTTTTGAATGTTAGCAGCTTGTATTGAAACCTCTTATGATCTATAGAAAGACTCATTTCTGTATTGATGTAGTAAAATACAGTATGTAGGAGTCAAACACAAGTTTACCAAAAGTGACTTTCAAGCACAAAATTGCCAAAAATAGCAGCTGATTGCCATGCTTAAAGTTTTGACACAAATGTGGATATGCAAAAGTGTGGAAGTACTAGTATTTTGCTGCTACTTCAATTATGAAATATAAATTTATACCTGAAAGGTTTACAACTGGCCCTATAAATCAGCTTTGCTGTCATGCATTTTTTTTTTTGCGAATTTTGATAGAGACTGAACAGTGCAGGAGATAGTGAGAAGTATTTTGGGCTAGTTAAGTTATAAGTTTTAGAGAGGGTACCCTTTATTAAGAAAATTATTTCTAATTATTATTTTTATAGCTGACTAAAACTGAGACCGAAATGTGCTAGAAACTGCAGTTCCTTTAAATATGCGTATTAATTAAGAGTTATGTATCAGACAATAGAATTTAAAAAGTGAGTTTTTAAATACAGAAACTGATGTTTAGCAGAATTTCTCAAAGTCTAATTTATTCCAAATATTTTTACTGAAGAATTAAAAGGTATTAGAAAAGTAATTTGGATTATTATCAATTTCACAAAACAAATTTGAATCTATTGATAAATTGCACACCTGAGTACACTATAACATATACAATTTTTATTTTCACAAAATGCTTTAGATTGTTTTTGTTTTTATTATTTCTACTCTTCCACTAGTTTTGTTTTTAAATATTAAGGCAAAAAATTCTTAAAGTGAAGAGGAAAAACACCTCCTTTTTCACTAAGAACACTTTAGCAACTTATGACTTATAATCTTTTCTCAACAAAATTTTATTGTTAGTTCTCATACTGTCAGTACGGGTATTAAATAATCTGATCTCAATTCTTTTAATTCTTATATTTGGTTAAGGTAAAAACCATCTTCAAATGACCTATTACTTTTGTCCGTCAATTCTATGAGAGCATGCTCTGTTGAGCTGTTGGCTTGAAAACCAAATTTTTTATCAAAGATTAAATTATTTTCAGTGAGAAGTTTGCACATTTTATCATACATAATTTTTTATATAATATTTGAGAAAAAAATTACACAAATATTGGCCTATAGTTCCCTAATTTTGAAAATTGGTGTGACTTTAGCATGCTTTTGTGCATCAGGGAAAAAGACGACTTGAAAACTTTGAAAAGAGGATATTTAATCTCTTCATGCACATATTCTCATATACAGTAATATACAACAATACCATTAATATCATCAACTCATTTTGCTTTGTTCCGTTTTACTGATTTAAAAGCTGTGGGAAAATCATTTAATATAAGCTCCTCGAATTATAATTTTAAACCAGTTTTAGATGGATAATGAATATTTAATTTTAACATTAAGAATTCTTCTGGCTAGTTTAGAACCTATAGTTATAAAGAATGTATTAAATTCATTAGCCGCTTCATTTTGGTCTGTATTAGTCCATCATGTTTTTTTCATCATTTTCCACGTTTTTTTGGAATTATTTTCGTGTTCAGTTAGAAGAGATACTTCTTTTTTGAAATCGATTAAAAGTTTTTCATCAAGATTATTGTAATATTTATATATCTCTTTACTTTAAGGAGTTGAAATGTAACTTGTAAATATATTTTTAATTAAAGAGAGAGATTTTGTTGTAACCCTAGTTGGTTTATTTATCAATGGAATGTTTAAATGTTTAAACAATGCCAAAAAGTTTTGGCACTTTGATTTTCATTATAGTTTAAACAATTTATATTAAAATCTCCAGTGATAAAATAATTTTTTCAGTGGTGATTTTATTTAATAGTTTTTCTAAGTTAGAAATCAATACAGCTTGATTTCTACTAGGTGGACATGTGATTAAAAGGTTTCTATTATTTTTATTCATAATTTCGATAGTCAGAAATTCATTTTCAATAGTAGAGGAACATAAATTACTTTATATTTTATAACTGATATTATTTTTTAGGTGAATCATAATTATTTTTCCTCTTTTATTTGTTTTACGTTGATAATGTATGGTGATATAGTCTGGAAGATGAAAGTTAGTTATTTGAAACTTCTAATGTTTACATGAGCAAGAAAGAGACTGTTATTTAAAGATTGTTCTTATTACTCACCAAGGGTGGAGTTTTTGGCACTAATCCCATATTTTTTACAAATTTCCATCACTATTTATGCTTTCTTTTTTATTTTTATGTAGTATAATTAAATTAAAAGACAACTCATGTCATTAAAATCAAAGGTTAGATATTTATATATTATGTTACCTCTACGGTTATGTTAATTGGAGATTTTTCTCCTGTGTCTTAATGTATTTAAAGGTTATTCAAAAGATCTTCCGTAGTTGGTATTAGTTATGCAGCAGTTGTGTGGAGAGTTAAACTTTTCTACTCAATATCATCTGTGTAGAAGAATTCAATTTCTCGTCATTTCTACATAATTTAAAATCGTATTATCTTCTATTATCAGACGAATACTTGGAAGTACGTAGAACACAAAAAGATTTAATCCTCACTAATTATACTTAATTAAATGGCCTTATAACTAAGTAAAACTACTTTCATTGCATATATTTTTGAGTTTGTTATAGAAAAATTCTCTATATACTTTATGTAAGAATTTTCAGAGCCTCTTTTTTATTAGATACAAAAATATCAAACATAATTATTTATTTCATTTCCCTCTCTATTATAATTCCTCTTCTTTTAAATTTCATTTCTGTTTAAGTCACTTTTATTTAACTACTTCATTTAAATCCCACTCTATTTAGTTGTCCCTTTATTTGTCCCCTTCTATTTATATTCCTCTATGTTTTCCTCTAATTTTGTTTAATTGTCACTCTTTTGAATGTAGCTTCTATTCAAACACCCCTCTATTTATCAGTTGCACTATTTCAGCACCCTTATTTGAGCAACCTTATTTGAGCACCCTTATTTGGGCACCCTTATTTGACTATTTTTCTATTTAAGCTCTATTAAAAATTTTTTTTTTATTTGATTTTTTACTATTTAGCACATCCTTTTAATTTTTACTCTGTTTGTTTCTTACTTCAATTTGATCCCCTTCTCTTAAACTAGTCTTTCCTTTAATTAAAATTAACCCACTATTTGACTCCATCTTCGATTTAATTCTTGTTCAATTACCTCTATTAACTCTCTCTACTTAATTCCCATTCCATTCTAACCTTTCTAATTAATCCCTTCTATATAACTCAACCTTTTTTCAAATTTCTTATGACTTATGCTCTATTGGAATTCTCCTTCTATTGATCTGTTTTCTATTGAACACACCATTATTTGAGTTTCTTAAAGTATGTCCTCCTATAGTTAGCTGCTTCTCTATTTAATTCCTTTATTTAATTTCCTCTTTAAACCCCATTTCTCAATATTCTCTCTATTTAATGCCTTTTAATTAAATCACACTCAATTTAATTATCCCTCTATGAGACATAATCGCTGTTTAAATCCTCCTTTATTTAATTTCCTTGTGATTTAAATTGTCTTGGGTTGAAACTCCTATTTAAATTCACATATATTTAACTCTTCCTCTTATTAACTACTTGCCCTTTATTTATATGCACCTTATTAAAAACCCCTTTGTTTGCCTCTATTTACCTTTTCCTCTATTTAACTATCTGTCTTTTATTGCCGTTTGATTCCCTTCTTTTTAATACCATTAATGACAGCTTAAAACCACATATATGGTATTAAAAACCATGCTAATTATGCTAAAAATCATAACTTGTATATGTGTAAAATTGAATGTATTCTGATGATATTTAATTATTGCTTTGATTTTTTCTCCTGTATTGAATTTACTTGTTTAATTGTTTAATTGATTTTTTTAGGTGTTTCAGGCATATCGTCAATTGATGAGGACAAGATTGGAAATATTTTCTGGAGATACAATAACATTAAATCAAGCTAGAATTAAAATCAAAGAATCATTTGCTGCAAACAAACATTTAACTGATCCTTCAAAGATTGAAAAGTTCATTTTAGATGCTAATGAGACCAATGAATTCCTAAAAAAAGGAGTGTTACAAGCTAAGTTGGTTGATGGCATTTATAAAGTGAAAATAACTAAAGATACAAAACTGTATAACAATGCACCATTAAAGGAACAAAACCAACTAGATTTAAATGATTATAAAATACCAGAAAAGTATAGAAAATAAGTTTCAAATTATTACCTCAAATATATTTAAAAAATCAAACTGGAAAGTAGTTTAAATTGGTAAATGTAGGATAGTTGGTTATCATGCGTGTTGCATTTGTAGTTGAGTGCCTTAAATAAATAACTTTCAAATAAATTTTCTTACTAGGAGTTGCCAAAAGTGAAGAATTATTCGGAACATTTATTATAAATACAAAGAGCAGCTTAGCCGTTGTATTGATTGGTTAAATTGGTTAAAAAAAAAATTAGTTCTTGTTTTCTTTTTTTTTTTTTTTTTCACAAAATCGATCAGGATTAAGTTTTTTTAGAAACATCTATGAAATAATTACATCCCCTACTGTTTTTACATGTTTGCTTTAGATTAACAGTTTTTTGAAATGGGCTAATGCTTTTAACTATGCTAAAAAAAATCTTGTTCTCCTGATACGGTATAGTGAAAGTTAGCTTGATGCAATTACTGAGCATAGCTCGATGACATCACAATACATTGACAAGTTTTTAAAAATTTTACACCACTATTTTGCAGGATTTCAGCTAATGTCAGCACAATTATTCATTGTTTAGAATATAGAAACTCCCAAATTTAAAAAATTGTTCAATAGCTTTAAAATGAGGGAGAAACTGGTTTTTTTCACTGGATAAGAACTTCAGATTTTGTTGGAGTGTTATGAAAATAAGTATTTTTGACTGAAGTTTGCTCACATATGCTACCAAATATGCTGAAATCAGCAGCAGAACTATGATATTATTGGAAATTTTTTGATGTAAATCAAAAATTCAATAGTTCTGTGACTTATGTTTTGAAGTTTAGCCCAATTCGGACATTATTGCAGATTTAAGACATCAGCTCCCTTGAAATCTTTTGTCCGAATAAGTTAAATAAATATATGCAATGTTACAGAATTTTTAAACTGGTTCAGTTGATATCAAGCAGTAAATTATTTATCAATATTGGGGTTTAATTTTAATTTGAATATTTTTTTTGGGCAGACAAAGCTTGAGCATTTCTGACTTATGTTCCGATTTTCTTATTATTTTGTAAAAATTTTATTTGGTCGAGGAGACTGTGTATAAAAGCCTGAAACTATAATTTTTTTTAACTCAGGTTAGTTTTTGCAAAAAGATATCATTTACCCAAAGCTACCATTGTTAGATACATTTCATCACTGTATAATTTACGATGAGTCAAGGTTGTCAAAAACAAGTTATTATGAATGTAATGTCATTCACATTAGAGTTGTTGTTTGCTCGCTGTCAAATAACATACTTTGAAAATTATACATAAAATGACAAATTTTGGCTCATTATTCGTCTTAAAATCCCATCAATTTGAATTTTATGGAAGATTTATTTAAAATTAAATTATTAAATTATATATAGCAAATTTTTTTATGAAGTATATAAAAGTAGTAAGTGTTGCATAAATGGTTATGAAATTTAAGCAAATAAAATGAGAATTAAAAACTATAAAATTTATTTTTGTTAAGAATAAGATATTTTGATTCATTTCAATGAACAAGCAATTCTCCTTTAGATTTCTAGAATGCGTTGGTTATCCGTTTGTCTCATAATTTTCTTACTGAGTTCAGTTGAATTATGAAAAAATTGAATATTAAATCTAAGTTAGCTGGAAAACTGAAAAAGTATTAGTAGATTTATAACGAAAAATTAAAGAAACATTAAAATTTATAAAAGTGCATTTTATTTTTTTGAAAAAAAATTAAATTAAATGCAGCCTGCCTAGCTAAAAAAAAAAGAAAGCATTGTGGAGTTTTAAAGATGACCTTTGAAATTTTCAATTTAAGTAAGAAAAAAATTTACGATGGCTGCTGTTTTGCTTGGCCAAGTAGTTGGAACAAAGATGGAAAAGACTGTTAAAGTTTGTGTTACTGGTTTACAGCTACACCCTCTCATACTAAAGGTATTTTTATTAATAACTAAAGCCAATTTTACAAAATTCATTTAAAGCTGATCAAAAAAATGTGTTAAATGGTCTGGTAGTACAGCGTAATGAATGTGCTCGAGTTTAGAGCTGCTGGGTATAGGCTCATCATAGCAATTAAGGTTCATTCATTCTTTGATACCAGCTAGCAGCTAATCCAATCCAATTTTGTTAATAAAATGCGTGCTTCTCACTTTCAAACCGATTTTACAGAGTGTTTATAACTAAACCAATTATCAGTAGTCTTCTAATTAATACGTGTCATGTTTGTCCTTATTACAAAAGTGGAGATGAAAAAAATAGATTCAAATGATTTTAATACGGTCAATAGTGAGAAGTTGCATGGGTGTTTAAAAGTGATGTACAAATAATATAATGTAATTAGATAGGCGTTAAAAATAAACTTGAAGGTTTTTTAACATTTTCGCTACTGTGAGCCGCTCACAGTGGCTTGAGAATTCTTACACAATGACCACAGGTCACTGATAGCGGCTTTTCTATACACAGTTGTATATACGTTATTTCACATAATTAAACGTAAATATGGTGATACGAAAATTCTGTTGAGATAAGGTATAATTTTATTATGAAATATAAGTTTTCTGCAAAAAACAAAGTGTTGTGAAATTTACAAAAAGGTTGCTTGGAAGATGTACACTGCTTTAGAAGCAGCCAAACTATTTTTGAATAAAAAATATTGCGATGAAATTCTGAAACCCGAGATTGAATCAGGGACCTTCAGATCTTCAGTCTAACGATATCTCCCAACTGAGGTATTTTAGCTGGTGTTCTTCAGAAGGTTAATACTATTAAAAATTAATTATATCTTTCTATAGATATTTATATAGAAATTTGCTTACACTAAAATACAAACCCTGAAGACTGGTTTATTTATGTATTTATTTATGTATTTATTTATTTTATTTTGTTTTATTTTTTTTTTATATTTATTTTTATACCAATTTTTATTTTATTTTATTTTTATTTTTATTTTATTTTATTTATTTGCTTGTTTAATTGTTTATTTATTTATTTAATTATTTGTTTGTTTATTTTTTTATTTATTTATTTTATTTGGTTTAGTTATTTATCACGCCAAGAATATTTTATTGAGATATGTGCGTTTTGCAACTTGGAAATTGTTACATCTATTCACATAGTTGTTCTTTCTTACAGACTTACAGTTTCTTACAGGCTAGTTTTGAATTCCTTTCAATTTTCTCGGTTTTTTTAAAATTTACATTGTTTCAACATAGTATGGAAAATTCTTCAAATTATTGGAGTAGATAACTCTTTTCTTTTTTAGGTTTTTGTTATATCAGCAGTATTTGTATATGGTTGTCAGCCATTATTTTGTTGTTGTGGGGTTTCTAAAATCTGATTTATGCTCCATTAAATTTAATTCCTAGGTGCTAAATTTAAATTTTTTAACTAAAGTTTTTCCTTAAAAATTTTTTTCAACTTAGATCTATAGAAATTAAATCTGGTAGAAAAGGTGTAATTTCCATTGAGGTAAGAATAGAAATATAATAGAAATATATAAAAGGACGTGTTTATTTTCTGTCTTGATGCCTATTTTATTAATATTTATTTTTAAATTAAAACGGTCTGAAATTGAAAAAAAAAAAAAAAAGAAATATATTTGGTAGCAACAGAGTTAAATGCTTGTTAAAATGAAACTTGAGTGTTCATTAGATAGGCTTTAATTAGATTTTTGGTGAAGAAAAATTAATAAGTTAGTTGATCGTTTCAAAGAAATACAAGTATTAATTCAACCTTAAAATGAGCCTTAAAAAAAAAGTCTGTTTAAAATCTTATATATTTTATATTATGGTGCTTCAAAAACATGAAATCATTACTTAAGCTTACTTATTTAATGGTTAGCAAGAAAGTGCTTTCAGTTGTCTGTGTATGGTCTTTCTAGTACTGGAATTCAAAGAAAGTTTACTTTGCTCACGATCAGCACAACCAATGCAAAGAAGGTGATATGGTTCTTATAAAGCAAACCCGTAAACTCAGTAAACGCAAATGGCATTCAGTTCTAGATGTTGTTGAGCGTGCTCCACAACCTTCAGTTAAATCAAACGAGGCTGATATTTTAAGCTAATGGTAATTTTATACAGAATAAATATTTTTTATGGAAGCTTTAGTAACAGCTTTAATAAACATTTTTTAATTTATGGAATAAATAAAGCACATTATTTTGTAAACATATATATTTGCTTAAATAGATTTTTATATAAATCAATGTTTACCTTAATATTTATGACTCAAGAAAGTTCCAAAATTATGTTTCATTATGTTCTTTTATATTCTATTATCATTTTGTATGCAGCGTTGAGAACATAACGTTGAAAAGCTTTAGGATTGGCGAGAGTCGATTTTATTTTCTATTTTTGTTACCAGGAAGGATATCTGGACAATGAAGCCATGTTGGTCCAATATTAATCACTAGCTGTATTTGGCCAAGACGTGGTGCATATAACATTTAAAAAGAAATTTTGAGGATTCGATTATTTGAATATTTTAACCTGGGGCCAAAACAAACAGAAATAATTTATTATAGAAGGGTCCATGGGTTTGGTTTTGGAGTACTTGACAACGTATGATAAAATTTGCTAATAAAAAGAAAAAGTAAAAAGAAATTAGGAAGATTGGTGCATTGATCCCCGAACTTCTCGCATGCTAAGCGAGCATTCTACTTTTGACCTAGAACTTCTTTACAACATATGTTTAAAAAAAAACTATTATATTATATCGTTCTATTTGCCCATTGATTAAAATTGACCAATCAAAAATATTTTTATTGTTTAAAACCAACTAATGAAAATCTCGAAAATATCAATATCGTTCTGTTAAGCTGTTTTTTGTTCTTTTGATGGCAGTTGGCATAGCAGTGACCAATGAAAATGCTTGGTTAAAAAATGTGTAAAGTACATGTAAACCACCTTTGCACTTTTTTTTAAAGTGCATTGTTATAGAGATTCATTGAGCCGCTTTATGTCTATACATAAAGTTTTGCTAAGTTAATCTGAATGCTATCTGTGACATTGTCACTGGTGGAAAGTATTTTTAGGATAAATGTCTTTATATTTGTTTATGGTATGTTTTATGTATGTTTTATGAGCATTGTGTTGAATCAAGACTTTGATATTATTTCCAGTGTTGTTTTTTGTTAAAGTATTATGAACTTCTTGAGTTCCAAATTTTTTTCCAAATTATAACTGTATTGCAGGTTTTTGAACAGGTCAATGAGATAAGGAAGAACGTTAACCAGAAAAAAAACAGCAAAAAAAAAAATTAGATTTCTAGGTCGCTTTCAAACTTTAGCTGTTGATTATTCTCTTTTTTAGAAGTAACGGAAAATTGGTAAATATTTTTGCTTTTACTCACCTTGGAAATATTAATTATCTTGTGAAAATTTTTTTTGAAACTCAATAAAATATGTTAAGTTTGTGCAACCATTCATCATCATCATAATCATCATCGTCGTCGTCATTGTCACCTTCATCGTCATCGCCATCTTCCATGGTGTTAGCTAGAAATTTTTAATTGAGGCAGTTAAGCCACAATTGGGAAGTTTCTCTTACCAGAGCAGGGGAGTATGGGGGAGCGATCACATTCGCGCTCACTGTAGCACTCCCAGAGAAAAATTTCATTTCTTTGCTTTGGCAGAGCAGTCAAAAGCGCTGTCTACCAAACGTACCGACGCGATAGTATTTTCTATGGATAAAATAAAGACGAGTGAACTAAAAAAAGAAAAAATGATATGATAACCTTGCAAAAACAATAATTGTATTTTTAAAAAAAAAGACGTTACCACAAAATGAATAAACAATTTATTTTATCTACGATTTTCTAAGCAACTACGAAGTTTACTTCAATTTAACCTAAGTTCATTAATTATTAATGAACTACCAGTCCTGTCAAAACTCCAAAAATATAATCACTTTGTTATTTTGATTACAAGCATGTCGCTTAAACTGTAATATTTAAAATGTCAATGATAAAAAAAAACTTTTATCTTATAATAGTCTACACAGTTTTGCAGTCACAACTGCAAAATACTCCAAATGGAAATCAGCCTTAATACATTGCGTCTGATTTGTTTACTTTTAGTGGGCATAAATTGGCTTTTTAATGGCTTATCATTTTAATTGGAAAATGATAAAAAATTTAAAAGGTTATATCTTTATATCTAATCAGAATTTTTTATTTGGACAGTTATTGGGAAATTGATTTTTATTTTGAATTGGGAAAAGTCTGTCAAACGGACATTATTTGCGCTAGCTAACACCCTGTCGTCATCATCAGTATCGTCATCATCATCGTCCTTATCATCGTCATTATCATCGTCGTCACCATTATCATCACCATCGTCATCATCATTATCTTCATCATCAGTTCCAAATCTATAGCGTTGCCAAATTTTTCAAAAATAATTTTTGCAAAGAATTTTGCAAATTTGTGAATTTCCTTCATCTAAGAAACCAGTTCTTCAATTAATTTATTTTTTTCTATTTTCAATTAGTCTCTCTTGATTTGGTTGCTCTGTAGTAAAACTGCTAACAATCTCATAAATTTAACTCATAGATGTGCTCTACAGGCCATACTGAATGATTCAATTATGCATTTTGATGATGCTTTGAGCACTATAGAATCCCACGATTAAGGTTCTTAAATCATTAGATTTTTTTAACAACATCTTTTTGCATCTTTTTCTTCTTTTTTTTAACCGGTTGCTTTCTGCAAGACTAAAAGCCACTGCTAGGCAGAAAGCTAAAACAAGAGATAAAGATAAAGCTTGTGTTACTGAACTGAAAAAGATATTGCATTGCTTGACATTAGGCTTAAAGGATTCGAGATTATAATCCACACGAAAGCAACCAGAGGAGAGAGAGTTCCAAAAGCGATCAGTACATGGGAAGGATTTGATGCATAAAAGTTTTTGTGAAAATTAGGGATCTGTACCATTAAAAGTTGAGTGGCAGATGAAACCCTTGTAATCTTTGAGAAAATTTTATAAGGTGTTAATTATTTCAAGTTATAATACTTTTAGAACAGTGACAATGAGACTACATTTCTGTAATAGAAAAGTGATTGAAGTTTTGAACCAAGATCATAAAATCAGAAGATCAGAAAATATAAATATATAATATATGTATAATAAAATAAAATATAAAATATATAATATTGATAATATAAAATTTATAAAAATCAAATTAAAGCATTACATCATTTTGCAAGTTTTTCAAGTACAATGCAGATTAATATAAATATCTTGGGTCATTAATTTTGTTAAAAATTACATTAAAATGAATCATAATTTTATAATTACTTTGCATCTTATTTTATCAATGTCATATAGCCTGGTTATTTACATTATCAGAAAGCATGTTATTGCTGATAATATCTTTATATGAAATTTTTTTTTCTAAACGTTTCTAGCAAAAGTTAGAAGGAACTCTCTTTTGAATTTAATCTTTACAACAAAATTTAACCTTTTTTCATAGATTGTACAATTAGATTGTACAAGATTTTGCGTTGCTTTTTTATTTTGCTTCATTAATTTTTAATTAGAGCAAGTGATTAAGATGTCTGTTTCCTGTAATTTACCTAAATGCTTTATTTTATCTAAAAAGAATTTGAAAAAATATATACATGGTTTTAGCCTTTTAAGCTTGTGTTTAATGTCTTTTTTTGGCTATTCAGTGTTCTAAATAAAAAATTAGTATGTTCAGCAAGACTACGTTTGATAGCATGAGATTGAAAGAAAGAATGCAAAATGCTCAACAGGAGTTGACATCAGGGTAGGGAAAGCATTTTTTTTTATTAGAGTTGTGCATTGTTTCATGAATCAAATTTTAATCAATTAATTTTTTACCCTTTCTACACCGTGCTTCAAAATTTTTTGAATTTTTTCATCTTGTTTTGGTGAAAATTCAGATACGGAGAAAATTTGGTTTAATTTCTTATTTGATATAGGTGCCTGCGAGTCTCCTAATGAACTGCTCTCTATAAAGTATAGAAACTAATAGGTTAGTCTAAAGTTAGGAGCTCTTCACCACTCATGAAGAAACCATTTTAGGTTTGCAGTGCTTTTCTGAGAGCTTGATTAATAACATTAATGGCTTGTTATTAAATAAATGTAAACACAAAAAATATGTAGTTGCATTATTTGCAATTATAGTTTTAGTTTGATTTACATTTATAAATATTTTTATAAAGGTAGTAATTTACTTTGTTATGAATATTTGATGCATGATTGGAAAACCTAACAGTTCATATGTTCAGAAGACCTCTAAAAAACATAGAAGTTTTTCCTGCGTTTGTAACCATTAATTTGTTATCGTGTCAAATATTTTGTTTCAAAATTTAAAGTTTGAATAGATTAGGTTCAGTTCAACTGAGATCTCACACATCTAGATTATCTAAAAACATTCAGAAATTATTGTTTAAAAACACTTTTTTTGTGTTTGAATTTATTTTATTTTATTTATAGCTGGAAAACCATTGCTGAAAAAGCGAAAAAGGAAGCAAAGATTGTCAACAAGAAAGCTAGGTAAAGATGATATTTTCATCAAAGCTTTTTTTTAGATAACCTTTAACTTGTTTTAAACAAAGCAAATCCCTCCTCAATTTTTTTTTCGGTTTATTCTACTTTGTATGTTTTAAACAAGAGATATTTCCCTCAAAACTATAATTTTATTCAGCAATTTAATGTGCTTATCTTATTTAAAACAAGATGTGTTTTTCTCAAAATGCTATTTGAATTTTTATTTCATAATAACCAATATTTCTTTTGAAATCTTTTCTATTTTCTAATTCAGCAATAAATTATTCTTAGTTTGAGTGAGTTTCTCCTCCAACTAAGTTGTTTAAATTTTCCATAACTGTTTACAAAGTGAGTTTTTCAGTTATTGTGATTATATAACCTATTTAAAAGGAGAGTGATATCGCAAGTCTGAAAAGCAGAGACTGGTGTCTGATATTTCTCCAGTCATAATAAGTAGTGCCAAAGTGAGTGGCATATGGTGAGGCATATATCTAAGTTGAAGGTATAGCTTTGAGATGTCAAAGTTTATTATGTTCTGCAACAGGCCAAAATTATTATATCCACTTTTACTACTGTTCTACTTGTTTTTTATCGCTTTAAAATGGCTTCATCATTTAGAGAGGATTTCTTGAAGCGATATAAAAAGATTTTTTCTCAGAATTTTATCAGTAGATCTTGAGATGTTCTGTGTAATTTCCTCTGTGATCTTATTATTTTTATGGTAAGCAGATTCACAAGTTAGTTTGGGTTTATCATGTTCTCTCTGTCGGACTGTAGCATTTCGTTTTGCCTCACCTAGTTGAATTCATTGGTTAAATCACAGCTGCATTTATTTCCTATGTTAAACAGGGTTTTTTTGCTTTAAGGTTCAACAATGATTTCACTTTTGTCACTTTCATTGATACTAAATTGATAATTGTTATCTGTGAAGAATTCAAATTTTTCAAGCTAAGGGATCATATGATATTACTTCATTATCAAAGTTATTTGTCTAATTTCAAATTTATTTTTATTTATTAGTAGATTCTGATTATTTTGATTATTTCCAAATATATATGCCAGGCATATATTCAAAATAATAACCATGGTCTACTATGAGAAGAGCTTGTTATAATATTTGTGCTTCTAGGTAGATAATTTTAGGTGTAAGATCATAAATGATATCTTGTTTGATGATATAATTTTTAAAATTATAGTTAAAATGTTTTAATCTTATATCTAGAAAAGCATTAGCAACAGAAGATGGTGGTGAGTTAAGGTGACTAGTTTTAATTTTTTGTTTTTATAATCTTTAGAATATTTTATAAAGACCTCCCAGTTATTTAAAACTAAGTATTTTTTTATCTTTTATGCTTTAGTCTTGTTAGTAAGGATGATTTATACTTTAGTCTTGTTAGTAAGGATGATTTATACTTTAGTCTTGTTAGTAAGAATCAATTTCGGTATAACGTCCTGTTACCTTTTATAAAGTTTGTTTTGTCATATTAGAGTACTTGAAAGACTGCAAAATAGTTTGTTTATTTAAAAATGTTAATTAGAGTGTTAAAATGTGCTATCAAAATATGTTTGTAATTTCACTTACTATGATGTATGAATGAAGACGTAGTAGTTTCAGTAAAAGTTTCACCTACTATGAGGTATGAATGAAGGTGTAGCAGTTTCAGTAAAGTTTCACTTACTATGAGGTGTGAATGAAGGTCTAGTA
>JAUZNK010029818.1:0-19014 GCA_035046665.1 Euphysa ruthae
CAGGCTAATTGTACAAGCTGCAGCCTCAGAGCGCCACTCATATCCAGGTTGCTTGTGTCGCCATTGTCCATACCTAGATTGCTCAATATACTTAGAACTGTCCTCAAAATGTTAGTGTTCAACCACAATGGGAATGGATTTGATGTAGATGGCATCTGTGCAAACCCGTAGGACGTCTTATGCGGGGAAACGCCTGAGTATCCTTCAAAACTTGTCATTGTGTATGCGATGGCGAATACCCGCATTTGAAACAACTGCGCCCTTGCTTTGCCGTCTTTATTCTTGATGTAGTGGATTTTGTCGGATTTCTTGAAATTCAATAGCTGATCTTTTCCTCCTAGAACATTGCAGAGGTGAGCAGCTTGACTTTGGTCACAGAATATAATGCTAGAATCATCACCATGCCTAGCACATTTTGCAACAAACCAGACACCCAAGTCTTGATAGTTGGTTTGGTACCAATCCTATAAATGAACTCGCAAGTTGTGACTTCTTTCATATCCCTAGACTTGAACAAGTTTATGAGCTGTAGATTGGTGATCCATGCCTTGTTTTCACATAGATGTTTTCCCACAAGACACACAGACGAGTGTTTGGATAGAAAACCCAAGAGAAGAGCTTTACTACCCAAGTTAGGGTAAAGACGCCACTAAGGGTCACACCCTCTATGTTTGCTTTACACATCATGCCAGTTGGTAACCTATACTCACTCACAAGGTCAATCGCATCACCAACCTCCTTTATAGAGGAGACTTTGCATGTTAGATAAGCTGATCGCATATCCAAATGGTGTTTTTCGCCTTTTTCTGTTGTGGTATCTTGGCTCTTCCATACATTAGACTTAACCTGAGCTGCCTTCTAAATGCTTCTGTATTTCATGCGGTTCGGCCTTATAACTTCCCTATCGAGTCATTTTTCAAAACAATCTGCTGTACCACCACCCATAGAGTGGATGGCTTCGTGGTACTCTATGTATAGCTCTTCCGGAATATCATCCCGATGGTCTACTGCATTTTTCTCTGTAAATGCTTCAATAATTGCTCTGGATGTAGATCGTGACCTCCTTAGCAAACCATTGCCCCCTAATGAGCCTGGCCACACAGCCACAGTCTTGCGGTTGAGGGAATGAACCTAACTGCGAATGAGATCATTATCGTCCTCACTCTCTTTTCAATAGTCTTTTGCGCTACATTAGCCTGAATTCCTTTATTGGCGCATGAGAGATAAAAGCTGGGCAAATTCATTTCAGACACGTCGTTCGTCAAATAGACATGCTCGATTTTTGGCAAGTCGATTGGAATCTCTTCCCAGCCATGTTTATTGTAACAAAACACAAAAAATTTTGTGGTCGTCATTTATTTTCCGATATCTCAAAAGGTGCTACCCAGAGCATCAACAGCATTCAACTTAACATCGAGGGTATTCTTTGCCAGCTTCTTGTCAAAATGTTCTACTTTTCGCTGGCGCTTGGTCATCAACCCAGTTCCTGCTCGGGTCCTATTGTGCTGGAAGTGGTGAAAGAAATATTTTGTGAAATCGTTGTTCCTATTCTGGTTCTAAAATCGGTCCTGGTTCACCCTGCTGTTGGGGAAGCAGCCAAAGCTCATGACTAATATAGACCAAGTTTTCCCGTGCTTCCTTCAAACTTTTTGATAAATACCTTGTAGAGTGCCAGTTTCCACTCTAATAGGATGGTCAAAGACACCCTCTTCCTCGGTCACCGGTGCCAGGTGTTCTTTAGCTAACATATTTACAACAGTGAATAACTTTTAGTGTTCGTTTGGATTCAAAAACTCTAACACTTCCGAGGCCTTGTCTATGTTTACTCTAAAATCTTCTTTTTAAATAAGACTCAATATACCACACCTTCATTCGTGATGTCCAGCCCTTTTACTACCGGCTACATGTCGAATAGACGACCGTCGACACTTTCCTCTATCTTCTTCTAAACGATTGTTTACCTTTTGTTGATGTAGTTCCCCTCTCGGTAGAGCACTAGGGTGTTTTCGGCAACTAGAACTTAGTATACGTCCTGAACAAGTTTGACTTTCTCTGAGGTCACTCTTCCCCAGGCTAGATGCAGGTGGGAATTTTCCACCTCTCCTTTTTTTAACAACCTTGAGGTTGTGTTTAATTTTGTCTGTGAGAGCCGCTTTTTCATCATTGACATGCAATTTAAGCGTATATGGCCAGAGAGGTTTCTTCAGCCTTCCTTTAACAGCTGTGTTTAACGGTGCTTGTGAGAGCCGTTTTTCATCATTCACATGTGTTTTAAATTCAGAAGACAAATAAGATTTCGACGGCTCATTGACAGCTTCTGTAATAGACACAGCAGGGGTGTTTCAACGAACCTGAGGGCTTTAGACTTAACTTGCTCGATATATTTACCCGTGAAGATCTTGACAATTAGATGCTCGATGTATTCATCCATCGCTTTCTCCTCAACTATAGTGGGGTATATATAACTCGATCAAAGATAGTAGAGAAAGTCTCTAAATATAAATTTAAAGCAATTCACATAACACAATGGGAATGTCTCTACGTCACGCTTCTCTGTATCTATTAATTTTTGAGCAGGACTTAGTCCTGCTCAACTTTCTGCCGACAGTGAAGAGATTGCAAATTTACAATTACCAAATATATACTTTAGTAATAAAATTCTGATTAGATTAATAATTGCCCAAGGTATATCTCCGTAATAAACATTCGTGGTTCGTGGGATTATAAGTTATCATATTTGCTATTTGTTCGCGCATGTAAGGAAGAAGCCAAGAAACATTTAACTCTTTCATCCTGGGGAGTTAAAACAATACTAGATCCGGGGAAAGATAACAAAGGAGGTTGGTCCGCCCACTTAAAAATAAAAAAGCCCACAATCACGTGGAAACACCACGAGGGCCGCGGTTTTCAATCTCTCTTTTAAGGGTTTATTCGTGGTAAAAGCCGCTGTTAAGAAATTGGCAGAATTGACATGGAAATGTTTTTCATTACAAGGATTACCATACGCTTTATTCCACCACGAAGAGTTCCAAATAAGCATGCACCTCCTAGCACGTAATGAGGCAACTCTCTTCCTGTTTGGTAACAGCGATGAAGTGAGTAGAGTTTTTTTTTATCAGTAATAAGCTTTACTGGGATTCTAATTTCATTTTGCGAAAAGCGATTCAAATACTTTGGTCATATTGGTTGAGGTCTATGCTCTTGCCATTTTTATCACTGACATCTAATTGGATTGATTAGAATGAGCATGTGTTCAATTTTTGTGCTTCGCAATCAAGTCCGCTAGCTTTTCAGTTTATTATGTCACCAGGATTATCAATGCCAAGAGGAATGGTATGCAGGAGTGGGACCTGGAAGTAATTTTAGTAATGCCAATATAAACGAGAAGACTGTTTACTCCCCTAGTAATTTCCATTAATTAAAACCATGACTAACATGGGTTCCAGACTAGAGTTTTTCCATTTTAGGAAACCCATAGGCTCAATTAAATTCCCTTAATGAGCATTATTTTCAGTTTTTGCGATAGATTACTTCATCGTAGCCGCATTCACCGAAACCGTGAGGTCTGTGTTTTTAAGAAGCTTATTTATTGAGTACACTAATGTGGACTTAGAACCGTAGTTCCCAGGGGTTAAACAGACATCTTTTGCTGGAAAAACCAGCAGGGTGTTCCTCTCTGTAATATTACACCAGGTGTATCGTATGTTAGCGATAATTAAAAACACATCCATATCTGATTCTTTAGCTCTTCCCTTCGACCCTATAACAACGGCAAAATGCTATCGAGCAACTTCGAAGAGGCTACCCTCTGCCGCCAAAGTACTTTACCGAGCTATAGAGCTCCAGGTGTAACCTGCTTTTTGAAACCTCGCGAACCATTAACGATATAGCTTAGAGTTGGCCAAAGGTTGCAATCTTGAATTGTGTTACTATCAATTTCAATCTCATCATGTTCGTAAGAACCTAATTTGCAGCCTTGCAGCTTGAAGTATATAAACGAGCCTCTAATTTTCCGTGTGGAAGGTGATGGACCTATCATTTGTCTTCAGATCTGTTAGCTAATGCTAGTTCAGCCTGCAATTCCGGCATCTTGCTTTTAATTTTGAGCATACCAAATAGGCTGATAGAATCGCTTGCACCTAGTGCAGCCAATTGCTCCTGTAGGGTTGCCTGACGCTGAATTGCATTTTTCACCATTTCTCGTTTCTTCTAGGCAAGCTTACGGCGAATCATTGCTTTTTCCTGCTTTTTCTTGAAATCACATATATTTGATCCAGTTGAATGTGCTTGCGTGTGTGGTTTGGCAAACTTGTTCAAGGCTGCTTCTAACAAAACTGTGAGATCATTGGTCGTGAGAACACGTCACTTTTTTCTAGGTATCTGTAATAATTTTAGCATAGTATGTTGACGTATGTATTCATTCATTCATTTATTTAACGTTGGTACGCTTACATAGTTGTATATGAATATAATTATCTATTAACAAACACTAATATAGACCAACAAATTTTTTTGTATGTATATTATAAAATAATTAATAATAAAACAAAAAAACACACAATAAACTAATTAAAGGCGTATTGGACATATACATGATTTGCAGATCCATGTCTTAATAGCTGATTTAGAATAAAGCAAAGATTTGCAGTCTTTGTAGCGTATTTGGACATGATATTAAGCTACGATGACACTATAAAAACCTCGGCCCAACGGGACCAATGAGATCTAAAGGAAAGTTGTGCCCTTTTGATTGAAATAGAAAACACGGTGAGAGTGGAACTTCCGGAGCTTCAGGTTCTAAATGTAACTAAGGATATCGTAAATCTTTTGGTGCTTCTGGTCCTAAAGGTAACCCAAAAGAGCGTGAACTTACGGTGCTTCTAGTCCTAAAATTGCCACAGGAGAGCAAGGATCTGGAGAAAAATACTTAATTCTTGCACACAATGGGGACATTTCTCAAAATAAGAAAGGCTTATTTCTCCCTCTATTTACGCTTTTATAGGACGGACCAGCTAGTGGTTGTGGCACTGCAATATTGAAGGACTCTCTGGAGATATACTGTGCTGTATATCACTGGAGGATAAAAATCGAAAGCAATATGACTCTGAGTTTTAAGACGAGAGATCCCAAAAAGCCGCATATATATGTCAAGACCGGTTAGATGATCAAAAGAGATGAGTTGGAGTTACGTAGTATTTATGGGGTCGAATGACCTTATTACAAGGAATGGTCCTTGTAGGATTGATATGGAGAATGTAGATATATACCCTCAGCAATACCTACACTAAACGAAACCAATACTATGCCTAAGTCTGGGGCAGAAAACCGATTGACAGAAGTAGTCAAGTTAAAGACCAGCAAAAGGCAGAGATTAACTCCTGTGAAAGCCTCGTGAAACAGTATACTCGGTTCGTCAACGTTATCGACGGTGTTGATGTTGGAGTTGTTATAAGCTTCACTTTAGGTAGCGTTGAACCGGACCTTTCAGCGACCGTGATCGCAGAACTAGTCGTTCCGATTATTATGCGCGTTGCTGTCGGATGCAGTTTCGTGAGTGCTACACAAAGTTTGCTTCTAGTCGGCTAAGAATAAAAGCTCAAAAACACCATCAAATCGGTGCTGTAGCACATAGGCAACATAAGTACTTCCGGCACTCCACCTTGGAAAGCTTAACATTTCCAACTGTGAGCTCTACCCTAGCACCAGAGTTTTACACAAACCGCCAACACCGACAAATCTCTCAAGCCATCATGAATTCTTATCCTCTTGATAAATAATATTTGAGAAACTATTAACATGATATTTTACCGAGAGGCACATTAACCGACAGGCACAGTGTGAAGTAAGCCGGGGCAAGACAACTCCTTCCAGCTTCCAGTCTATACTCGCTCTTATAAACTTTCCACCTTCCTGCAAGTGCAACAATATACATCATCATAATCGATTTATTATTTAAACCTTAGACTATCAGATGTGCTGAACACTTGTGGCGCTAAAAATTGATTGATTGATTGTGTTCGATTTTCGGTTATGAACGCTCGTTTTTTTAAATTATTAAAAGAAATTTTCATTTTTAAATTTGATAATGGGCGCATTCGATCTCGCACCACTGAAGTGACATTGATGTTTTTAACCAACGCGCTTGCACGCTGGGGCATACCAACACAGCATCTACACAAATTAACTACTACTAAATTTTAAAACTTTTCAATATATGTCGATACATTTTTTGTGGCATAGTTTTAAGAGATTCACCTTCAACAACGGCCGTCTATTATCTACCTTCATCGTTTTATATAGCTTGGCCTGACGCACTTCTAAATGAAAACAACCAGGGTCTCGGAACAGCGGACAGTGGAAAAGAGTGTAGATTTAAAATTACCAATTTTATATCTACTCGAGGTAGCGCCCCGAGAACCATAGGCTCTTCCAAATGCGAGTATAAAACCATAACCATCCTTGACTCCATTAGTATTTTCTATTTGTTTATGTACGTAATGAAGATGCGACTAGAGATTAAAGACGTTTCCATACTCCGAGTATAAAATTCCTAGACCCTCCGCTTGTACAAAAAGATTTTGACAAAAGAAATTCTTTGACTTTCAATTATCAAAATTTTTGATTACGTCCACATTTTTATGCCAAAAAAAAGAAAATCTGTAATTCAAACAGATTGAATTTCCTCCAATTAAATTTTGAGCGGCACACAGTTTGAAATTATAAACTGGTGTGGAAAAAATTTCCAGTACGTAAAATGCGTTGATGTGACCAATTTTAAACTATAAAATTCGCTTTGCTAACATGGTAGAATTAATCTGTGATTGTGATAGACTGTACCAAAGTGTCCAAGAAGAAGTAAAACAAAATTTTTAATGATTGGCTTTTTATTATTGCTTTACTACAGAAATTTTTCATGTAGACCTTCATTTATAAATCATGTTAAACACTTTTTGGGAGCTTCTTCAGAAAAATTACTCCATTATTTCAATTTTCTACCAAATATCACCTCGCGTGTATTAAATCCACGGGGAAAAAATAATTAAGCTTATTTTGCCAAAACAATTCTCGTCTACGCAAAGTAGCTTTTTTTTTTCTTTTATTTTTATTTTTCATATTAGACGAGGACAGACATACACCATTTAAATTCTGCTGCAATATGTTACCCGAAATTAGAAAGTAAACGCAGTTCACCGTAAACGCAGTTATCAAGTGGGCTCGAAGTTAAAAAGTTCGATTAGTTAAAAGGTCAGGAGGGATTCTTGAATATCCCGCCACTTTTTATATATGTACTTTATATATACTAATAGTATAACCGTAGTCTAAATAAAGTCATTGCATGTAAACCTAAAAAGTATTCTGTAAAGAAGTAGTGGATTTTAAATTATTACATAAAATGATACATAACATCTGCGAACAATGAATCTAATCTGAGATTTCTTTTCCGATTTCTCAAATTTTTACAAAATATCGTTAGTTTCCCACCTATTTCCAACCTTGCGATATAAAAGACAAAATTGAACTTAATCTCGGGCACAATGAAGTATGACGCGTTAAATGGATATTATTTGAATGACAAAAGATCACTATTTTTTGGCCAGCTATTGCAGATAAACTATTATTAAAAAGTTTTTTTCTTCATATCGCATAATTTTGAGCTTCTATAGGAGCAATTGATTACCTTTTGTTAGCGAATTGTCGAGCTATGTCAGCTAAACAGGGACAGGACATACCTATGGTAAGTTTTCATACAATGTTCCTTATTTGAAAAAAGTACCGAATAGATTTACTTGCAACTGCTCAAACTACCTTCGCAATTCCAATATGACATCTGATATCACACTTTAATTTTTTTTAAGAGTAACATACATATATCAACCTTTGTTATGCCAAGATAATAACGTTTTTGTCAATTAAATGCTATTAGCAAGGTTTCTTTATTAAGAATTGTCCTAGAAAAATAGCAAAAATGATGTCTAATAATAATGTCCAGAAAAATTTTCACAGCATGAACTTGGTGATGGACTTTAGAAGACAATGATTTTATTTTGCTTGTTTATATCTATTTTAGAACAATTAATTTCATATACTATAACGCATATATCGAATCCAAGTTTTAAACTAAATATAAAAATTTTTATTTTTTAGAACATCAAGGTTACCGCCAAATTTCAAGCTTATCAAGAAATTTCTTGTTTTTTGAAAAACTCAAACTTAGATTGCTATAAAAAAAATCAGGAATGAATGAAATGAAATCGATTTATTATTATTAAACAAGAAATCTAATTTGAAAATCACCACTTTTGGAATGAGTAAATTAAAACTAAGTGACATTATGCTTTGATACGTATCGTTATGGGATTGTAATATCTTTGATATGAAGTCATCCTTCTAAATATTTTATTTCTATGTATATAGATTTAGGTAGCTTGCTTTTTTTTTACGAAATCCAAGAAACTATATTTTTCAGATACTTTTTTATCAAATCTAGATGACTAAGTTAGATTGATAAACTGCTGTTTTGTGTCTTGATTTGAAGAAGTTCGTGAGTAAAATTATCATGTTACTTTTTTTATTTTTTGAATTTTTTGAAGTTTTGTCTATTTATGAATTTCACATTGTAATTGTGCCGGAGCTATGCCCCTTGTCCTACAGTACACTACAGCTCCTCTCTCCAAGTTTTGTCGGGCACCTGGGCTGACACCTGGGCTGTCTAACAAATGGAAACCTATTTTTCCGAAAGCTTTATTTTCTTTTCTTTGCTAAAATCTCAATTTATTTGTCCAATCAACTCCTAGTTGCTTGACGCTTTGTCCAGTTATCGGCTAAAATATGCAATTTTTTTTTTTTTTTTTTTTTTGTTTCTTTGGTGAAGTTCCTGTTTGGTTGCAGAAAACAAAACTGTTTAAAATATATCTTGAATATTAACCAAGAAATTCCTCATGTTTGTTTTGTCACAGTTCAATTTTAATTGTGCGGACATATTTTATAAGTATATAACTCCTGATTAATTCAGTTTTGACTTTCAGTTCTGATATAACTCAAATTGAAGTGGTGAAGAAAATGAGACTATATTAATTGAGAGGACCACATGGCCTTTTTTGTACCGCGAATAACTTTTTAGCGTTTTTAAAGATTTTCAAGCTCACCTTGAATTTAACGAAACAAGCGTTTTGGATTCAAATTTAAAAAACCATTCTGACTATATAAACCTGTAATATTACATATACTGAGAGTATATGTAAGTAAATAGCATTTACGCCTTGCATTCAATTTTGAAACAAGCCACTGCATCTTAAAGCCCAAATTCCAGCTTGGATAGGAAACAGACTGTGGTTTGGGAATTCTATCTCAAATATTTCTGTTAAAACTTTCACTTTAAGTTAACCCATTAAACGTTTGTATAACAGTTTTTAAGAACTGAGCTACTCGAATATTGATTTTAATTTCATAAAAATTTACATTTTTAAACCTGGACCTGATTTATAAGTTTTGGCTTTGTTGACTGGTTCACGGTTGTATTTGTACCAGCTATCACTACCCACCGGACAATGTGGATAATGAAAATCATTTTTGCTAGATGATGCTAGAAATTTCTTCTTACACGCAAATAATAAAAACACAAGCGAGTTTTGCCGTGTAAGTTTTTGCGGACACTCTTATATAAATTAAAATTATGAATAATGTAACTATCTAAAAAAAAAGCTAAAAAAATTTCTTCATACACGTAAATAATAAAAAAGCAAGCGAGTTTTGCCGTGTAAGTTTTTGCGATAAATATTCTACCCACACTGGTCTTTAAAATTCAATGTTGAGTGCAATAGAGCGCAATTATGGCATTTTATTTCTATTAGCGTAATCGTCGTCAATCGCCAAAATACCCGTATTGCAGTCGCGGTACCCTTTCATGTTACGACTTTGGTGTATGTTTAGCAGTTTTTTGTAAAACTGCGAGCATCCTTAAACTTTTTTCGTTCTGCAACACTTGCAAAAACTTCCAGAAAAGAGGATGACACAATGATGCTTGTATCTAGAACCGTCTATGCAAACACTCTACACGATTATTAGTTCTTGGCGGCTCATTTAAAGCCTTGCAAAACACCAGTTTATTGGAGAAATCGGAGGACAGCAAGGTGAATTTCTCTGGGAAAGCCCGACGGTCGTCCGGTGGCATGAAAGCAAAAGCACAAATCATTCTTGCATACAATGCAAATTCTTGCTCGTCGATGTACTGCTGTTGATGGCCAAACTCCTGTGTTTTTTGACACGTTTTTTTTTTAACATTTTAAAAAGCATCGTTTCAACTTGGCATTTAAATGTTGCACTGCATTTATTGCGGCCGTCTCAAAATCTTGCAAGTTATTTATGTTGACTCGATTGAAAACTAGTAGGAAGTATCTTATATATGTAGGCTGTGTCCTATTTGGCACGTATTTGGCTAGTAAAAGACTCCAGGACAATCTTCAAAGGTACCATCTGCGTACCAACACTCTGACTTGCTTAGAAGTTGGACACTAATATTAGAAGCAAAGATAAGCTTTCTGGCGCGATTCCCTACGCCATTATCAAACAATAAAAACGCTCATCTACCAATGTGCTTAGGAAGAATAGGAGCAGTTCTGGTAACTTTTTACGACATATTGGATGGGGAGGCAAGTTGTTATCTTCTTGTCTTTTTTGAAGATTTACTCTCAATGTTGAAGGGAGGTTTCCTGCAGCATTTTCAGATGTATTTGCCAGTTCAGCACCAAGTATTTTCTGAATGTCTGTATTTTTAAGGGTGCAATAATTCACCTGGGAGAATACAGCAGGGGAGAACTCTCCGGTTACGATTAAAGACTTATAATTAAAATTATTGTAAGTCTTGGTTATATTTTGATGAATTTTATGCGCACTGTTAACCTTAGATCTAAAGTTTTAACTTTATAAAAAGTGTTACAGTTTTTATATATTGTACCTGTTGAGTGCATGTCAATTCCAACTGTTTTTTTTTTTCTATATTATTGTAGTGTTTTAGTTTAAAAACAATAATTGTAGCCAGAATATTACAGCACAAACCTGAAGTGCCAAAAGGATATTTGCAATGATACTTTTCTGGAAATAAGCCATTAGAAAATTACAACTGGTCTAACTTCTGCACCATACAATTTTTTAACCATGACTTGAACAAATATTCGTTCAGAAACAGTCCTTGTTTTTACAGACACAATCACTCAAAATGTCTTCTCTTGCTGACCAATATTTCTTTGTTGAAGGTTGACCTATATCTCTTAACGATTTCACACATCCTTCTCTACTATAATCCTATATACTCACTAGAGACGTTTTTAAAGAATTGAAAGAAAACTAGAAAAATTGCCATAGGTTAAAACTGGTAGTTGCTTTATGCTACCATCTTTTTTTTCCTCACAAGGCGAATACTAAAGTTTTAACATTGCCGTATGACTTTTTCTTATAACCAAATCAGATTAGTTTTAGGAAGTAATCCGGTTTTCTCTTTCTTTTCTAATTTATTCTATCAATTTTCCACTAGTTTTAAGCTATTTAAAGCTTGCTAAAAACCTTCATAAAATAAATAAATAAGTAAATAAATAAATAACAAACGCTGATTAGATTTGGATAGCTTCTTATAAGCTGCTCAGCTGTGGTGATTTAGTAGGTATTTAATTGGTTTGGATCAGTGTTTATATAACGTTTTGTTATGGATTTAAAATGTTGTTAATGAGCAGTCAAATTTCTTCTAGTCTTTTGGTATAAAAAGCTTCACGATAAAATCTATTCTTTGTGAGCTTAATTAGTTTTTCAGGTTTTTTCTAGCTTCTCTATACGCTATCCATTACGTTTTGCTTCGATGAGCTTCTGTTCTGAGATGGTTTCGTTTTTGCTGAAGAGATGTGATGTTAAACACGCTCATCCGCGGTACTGGAGGCTGGGGGAAATTTGTCTTCTTTATCGGGGCGTGGTTGGCCATGCAATCTGGTAAAAACGTGGTACACATTTCAAATTTTTCTTCGAATACGTCAAAAATTTAAACAATATTAAATGGAATATTTTTGACATTATTTACATATGAGTTCAAATCGAAGTTCTTGTAGTTTGTGAACAATTTGTAACGTGGTATAAATTTAGGTTTTCGTACATTTATGATAACGAAAGTACCATCGTATTCAGTTTGTTTGCGATGTTACTAATAATCTGGTTGATCAGTTTGGTACCTTTTCTTGTGGGTTTGGTGGTGTGTTGTGTTAAGTTGGAATTTGTGATATTTCAAAGTAATTTAATTTTGTGGAAGAAGTTTTCAGAAGGTCGATGTTAAGATCAAAATAATACTTCCATCCCAAGTGGTATAGACCCTTGACAAAACCTGGCCAAAACTTTCAAGCCATTTGTCTTTTTTTTGATCCCTAAGGCTTGGTCGGTATAATACTCCATGTAAAAACAAGCTGTTTTTGTTTTTTTTTCCTATCTCAGACGATTGATGCACTATCGAAGGATCATTAAATGTTATATCTTTCCGTTTTTTGTATTTTAAGTACGCTTTGATGTACGTTCCAACGCTTCTGCCTCTTTTTTCGCTTCTGTTGTTATATTCAAAATTGTATCTATCTATTGCAATGCGTTTTAACAAATATGGATTGCCTTTTAGTCAGGTTTCCAAGTGTGTGCTAATGTCAAACTTATACGTGTTAACGTTACTTCTAATTCTGAAAATGTGGAGCAAAATTATTGAGTGTGAATGTGCGTAAGGATGTGTGATGGAAGTTTTAAAATATTGTTTCTGTTATTTCATCGTGTTCCGTGTTTCGTGTTATTGTTTCGTGTTCGTGTTTTGTGTTATTTCATCGTGCGTTTACTCGCATTCTTTTACAATTATTTCAAAAGGGACCACTGTGAGTATGCAGTTGTTACATAAATGTGATTGTGAGGTTCTCGCATTGCTTTGGGTAAACTTTATTTTTTGTCATTTTGAATAAGTAACTAAATAACAAGCAGTACACAAGAAGCGTTTAGCTTTTGTTTTAATTGTTTTAGTGCAAACTGAACACTTTTCAGCGTTGCTGGGGCGAGAATGCTTTTAAAGTTTATACTGACGTTGCACAAGTGAAAAGCCCAAATATTTTGGTCCAAATGGTGGCAAAGCAGTCAAACGTTAGAAAATTTTTGGAGTTTAAATGGACAGGTTTATATCGCAGTGTAAAGTATAAGAAAACAAAAACTCACAAATGTGGTTGTTATCTGACGTTCTCCATGTTTAAGCTCGTTAGGATCCATGTTTAAGCTCGTTAGGATCTCATACATATATTCGCCTCTTTATACGTCACCAAATATAATTTTTTTTTTACCTCAAGAGATGATTTTTTACCTTATCTAGTAATATGAATGAATGATATACATAAATAGTTAAATGATATAAAAATAAACATATTTAAAATCAATACATTATATGTGTAAAAAAAAATGCTTCAAAATGTTTATGGTAAAAATTCTCAGAACACTAAAAAACTAATTTGGGAAAAAACCCTACAATAAACCAAATTAAGTTTCCTAAATTTTAATATACATTTATCTACTGAATTTATATTTTTAATAAGATTTTATTAGTATTTTGTTCATGTAACTTGGTCTTTAAACTTTTCCACTCACTATGAGGAAAACATCCTCGAGATTCAGGAATTGGAAAATACATTTATATAATGACAAAAGAAGTATGATTATTTTCTGTATCCAAGAGTGGCTTGATAATTACGCTGAGACCATTAGTTGTATTATCTGTCAAGAAGATAAGAAGAAAAGTTTGCTTGTTGCAAAGACTTCCTTGAGCACATTAGAAAACCTGTTAAATCGTACATAAAAGTGTTCAATATATAAAGACAGTGTGGTACTACACTTTTCGGAAAGAGCTAAGAATACATCTGTAGTTTACCTTTTTGAGCAGAATGTCACTTATAATAAAAACTTTTTCACAAACTTTGCAAATATTTCATAGTTAGAGCGAGCTAAAAGTGGTATCACCAGTCAGTGGAATTTGAAGAACCATTTGTTATAAAACGCAAAGCATGCAGACCTATCTACACAGAAAGCTACAGGTAACACCAAAAAATTAATATACGATCTTAAGCATTTATGCCAATAAACTGTGTATCACATATCAGAACAGTAGCGGCAGAAGACTTCATTGTGTACAGGCAAAAGAAACAAGAAAGCAAGTACTGGAAACATCTCATAAACTTTTAGAAAATTCTTTTTTCCTCATGTTGAACAGCAGTACCATCGAAAGTGGTGCAATTTCTAACAACGTGATGTATCACAATATTTGCCGGGCAGACGCCAAAAAAAAAAAACGACAAATAAAACAGAAGACATGAATCGAACCTTATATGATATAGAGTCCATAAATTTCGTTCAATCAAATTTATTGGAGCAGAAAGTAGTATTTGACCTAAACATGCTTAGCCTGGTCTATATACTCCATAAAAATGAAATGCAGTGTGAAAACATAAGTTGCAGTTACAAAATTCAGTCTTGCTGAAGATAATGTTTCAAATATTTTTTGTAAGAATCAAACAAAGATACGAACCAAAAAAGGTGATTTTTGATTTGAATTGCACATAAGCTGTAGATGCTTATATTAATCAAGCAATAGGTAATTATGATTTGGAAACACTATCGAAGATTGCCAAAACTGTCGGAAATGAGAAATTAAGCTGTAAAGTGATATTTAATGGAAGTTTCAGAAATTATGACAGCAAATCTTTGGAAATGCTGCTCATATTATAATAGGGCAACAAACTATTGCATCAGAACATACTGAATGATTTAAAGATATTGAAAATTTTGTACATGCAGCATCCCAGCTCGTTGTACAAAAAGGGTAATTTTCTTGACAAATCTACTTACCAAATGGAGACGCAGTCTTCAAAAATTTGTTCCAAAATCGAAACTCCTTAAGCATTAGAACTGATTTATATCTTTACCAGCCAACATGAAAGAACAAATTAATATACTTTCTGTCACACCTAAACATTAGTGCCAACTACAAAAAATTGGTTCCTAATAAAAAATGTGTTCATGATTTAGTGTTAAAAAGAAAATTACAGAACACTTGGTATTTTGTTTCACCTTAGTTAACTAAAAATTATCCAGTGTATATTGTAACTGACAATACAGACTTGCAGGTTGGCATCCCGGAAGAGGAAGGAATCAACTGCATGCCTCAGTTACAATCTTTTATCAACAAAAAACTGGAAAAAAAGATAGGAACTCCTTTATTTTCACTTTTACTAAAATTTACTATCCCTATAAACACACAACCCATGAAATAGAAACAAGTTTTCTAAGCACCACTTCAAAACTAAAACATAAATAAAAATAGATATTATATTTTTTTAAATTTCATGTTTAGCAGTCATTAATCGAAAATGAAAGGGGAATAGACCTTCAAACAATGTTTTAACCAATTGCTTATAATACAGTAAACTACAAAACATAAATTTCAACTTAAAAAATAATGTGTACTATGTCGTACTTCACAATGAAAACCAGCATACAACAGAATACCGCGTTATACGTTATACGCGGTACCATCAGACTGGCTAACACCCTGCTAAGCACTTAAACAAAAATTTTTTTATTAGAAAAATTTTGAGCAACTTTGTTATTAGATTTTTGTATCTTATTCTAATTTTGTTCATGAGAAAACAATGAAGATTAGCAAAAAAATCTCACCATTTTTCTTGACATTCATTTAAAATTTTTTATAAGGCGAGACCAATTTAATTTCTGGTTCTGCGGACAATCATCTTAGGTGATCTTCAGCTGTACATCATCGCTATAAAACTACAATTGAAGCCAGAGTCAAGGTCAATTTTGTTTTTCGGATTAGCACTTGGTAGATTGATCGATTGTAGTTATCTTGAACAAGTATTTGAAGAAGTCGGTGATTTAGTAGGATTAATTTGAGGTTTGCCATATGGTGCATTAAAGGTTTTAGGTAAAATAAAAGAAATTTCTAACTAGGAAATTACGTTAAGTGAGTACTTCTTGATAGATGCCAAGACTGACATACATTCCGCATCACATTTGAGGAAAGTGAAGATCAGTCACAGGACAATGAAGAACATTATCAGTTAACAAAAAATAAAAGAGTTACTTAAAATTCCAAAAATTAAAACCAAATGAATTCGGAAATCTGTCTCTGTGAAGATTGCAAAAAATTTAAAAAAAGACAATTTATCTAACGTTGAAACTGAAGACGAACTTTTGCTTTTTTTTATTTATTTATTTTATATTTTTTGAAATATTTAGAGTTTTAAAACAATGAAAGAACATAATAAAAAAAAGGAAATTAAAGTTAGATTAGTTTTATAGTTTTTTTATCAAATTTACAAATGACTGATCAAAAAATTGATTTTGGACGATTTTGTTTTCTGGTCTGTAAATTGTACACGTGTCCGAAAAAATTTAGACAGAAAAAAATTTCGATTCTTTTTAGTGTAAGCTTTCCAATAAGGTATGAAATTTGCTTCCAAAAAAAACAATTGGCCCTTCACTATATTTGCTATTTTGAAGTTCCGAATCCCTCGTTATGTTATGTAAATTATTTTGAATACTATGTGACTATATAAACTATACTAATGGCAAAACATTCGGTAAAATAAAATTACTGGAAGTCGATTACCTGAATTATTAGGTTTTTTATTCAGAAGCAAAATTTCATTTAACATGAAATGTTGTTCAACTGGGCCCAGTTTCCCAAGTTTTTTGGAAAAAAGACTTGGGAAAGATTACAAATCTTGCATGAGGGCGACATTTTGAAGAAAAGATTAACACTTCCGATTTAAAAAAAATTCAACTGTTGAGAGGCACGGTTTATTTAACCACCCTACTGACAACCGGTACGGTGTAAGCCCAGATATATTAGGGCCAGCCAGTAGCCGGTAATTTGTACAATGTCAATTGCAAGTGGAGTGCACGGATACAAATCATTTTGTGTTACAACCAAATCACACGGAAGGCAAGCTCAGCATTTTTTTCTTATTAAGCGATTAAAGATTTATCTGATTCAACACTAACTGATTTTCCCATTCTGACTTGTTCATAATATATATATATATAGAATAACTTTGTGTAAGATGTCCATAGCTCTCAACTTTCGGACTAGTCCTGATGAAAGCTTCTAATAAAATATTGATGGCGTAATTACAATTAATTTCCGAGGTTTTTTTGTTGAATTAGATGTTATTTTATTTTGAATTAATAAATTGCACAGCTAAACACCAAATTTGAATTAAAAATTAAAAATTAAAACCCTTAAAAACTCTGTGTTGGCACTATGATGTACAGCAGAAAAGATTTGCATTATACTGTACATGTAGTCTAATAGAAAAATAATAACCCCATTTTTAGATAGCCAAGCAAAAACTTGTCACTAAGATATACTTTTGATATTCGAGCCTGCTACAGATAGTTTTTTTTTTTGTCTATTTGTTTAATTTATTTTAATCTTTTATTTTTATCAGCCGTTTAGTTATTTACTTTTTTGTCTTTTTCTTTTGAAATTACTTAATATTTTTGTGGTAAGGACTTAGGTTTATAGTAAGCAACTGCCGTTACTGGGACTTTATCTTGCTTATAAAAGGTGTAAACCCATTTAGTCTAAACACATTCGGTATAATCCCAGTTGATATAAATTCACTCGGTATAAGCCCATTAAGTGTAATTTTAAAAACCTATTCAGTATAGATCCAGTAAGTTATAAACTCATTCGGTATATTAAGGCACAAGTAAAAAAGGGACGGTAAAAAGATAAAGGTAAAAGAGGTATTAGGTGAAAAAGGTAAGGAAAAAAAGGTATCGATAAAAAAAGTTAAAAACAGGTAAAAAAGCTACTAGGTAAAAATGGTACAAGGTCTTGGTAATAAAGGTACAGGAAAATAGTGTTAGGGGCTCAGCTTGGTTGAAAATCTTAAAAATTTAATTAAAAAAGAAGCTAGAACTGAGCGAATATCTGAGAGTCTATACATACATCTATACATTGTACTCTGCCTGGAAAAAGTCTATAATGATGCGTATATTTATTAGGGTTAGGAATTGTTTGCCTGCCTGTAACTATTCTACCAAGAAGCGCTTTTTCCTGTATCTTTTATACCTTTACTTTTTTTACTTTACCTATTTCACCTGTTTTTTTTTTTGTTTTTTTTTACCTGCACCTTCATTACTTATAATCATTTAATGTTTAATGTCATCTAGATACGGATTCTACAGTTCATCATAAAATAATAGAAGATTTGACTGTTTACAATCTATCAGATTATACCATATATCAGTATATAAAATAACGATAAATATTACAAGGTTTATTGAAATAAATTCCAGACTTGTTTTTATATCCAAACCAATCTCAGACTTTTTTTGCGATGAAAATTAGAGAATTTCAATGTCGTCAGAAAATGTTGAGCAGGTATGCAAAAAAGGAGCTTTTGCAACACCTAAACATTTTAACTTTATTACTTGTAACAGGTATATTAATGTTGAAATCTTGTAGCTTGCTGTTTGGGTTGAAAAATCTTTTGTGTCCGGAGTGCCATTATTGCGTCAGGGTTTGGATCAAATCTGTCTATGATATAGACAGATTTGTCTATATCACAGACCTTGTGGATACAAGTTAGTCTTTGGAACATGGAGAAAAGGTGGCTGTTAAGTTATGATTTTAGCATTAGAATAGTTTATGGTATAAAATCGATTGATCAAGGTCATGCAGGCCTGCAAAAGTTTATGTCAGTATGGATATGTCAAAACCTATGAAGAGAAATAATTTATTGCAAAATTGCTGTCAAGCTATCTTGAGCTTCTAAGTAAGGGGCCATCCACAACAGTTTTTACCACAAAAGTTTTTTCTTTTTATTGGCGGCATTCGACCGCGTACGTTTATAGCCTCCTCCCTACCCTTCTTCTTGGCGGCCTCCATATTAAATCAAACAAAAGTCGATGCTGCATTGATGCAAATAAGTTTATATA
>JAUZNK010029840.1:0-19012 GCA_035046665.1 Euphysa ruthae
TCGACGGTTTTGAAACCAAGTTTTTATTTGCCTTTCTGTTAATAATAGAGTGGCAGACATTTGCAAACGACGTTCTCTTGCAATGTAACGTGAGATCAAAAATTCTTTCTCTAGTTCGAATACTTGTTGACGAGTATACGAAGCACGTTTTCTTTTGGTAGAACAATAATCGGTCCACGAAAAAAGTGCTAAATGACAAGAATATACATATATTTCAAAAGCGGTTAGGATGTCTTTAAAAACATTATAAGAAGATGCCGAATCTCACGTTGACAAAAATAAATAAGAGAATCAAGTGTTAGCCTGGGAAATATTAGTTAATATTGCCGTTTCAATAGACAAAACATCTTAAAAAAAGGGTAGAAAATTATTATGTATGCATATAAATAACATATTAGGAAAATTTAAGTTTAAAATACTTAAAGAAAATAATCTTTTAACAGAAATATTAACAATGAGACTCAGAGTGAAAATTGTGATGAGTTATTACCATTTTTGATTAAATACTTTTCTAAATTCCAGCATCACTTATTTTTTTCTCTTTTTTAATATAAGCAAACTAAGTTTAAATTTCAGTACTTAAAGCTGCTTATGAAACTGGTAATTTTGGTACTCACAGTTTCTTAATTTGTTAAAATAATGTATTTGCAAATGAAATTTCTTGCAAAGAAAATAAAACAAAATAAAGTTTCCTCTTTTGAATTTGTTCTGGTGTAGTGGTTTCCCACAACATGTGTTACAATTTTTGTTACAATTTTTGTGGTTTTTGAAACATGTGCTCTTTAAAACTATTTATAGTATAAATCTCGGTTCCTGATAATTATCCGTTTATATTTTTCATATCAAATTTCAAAAAAATGGTACATATAGAATAAAAATAGGCACTTCCCTGTTAGCACCCTGCCACAAAAATTTTTTAAATTTAATTATTGGTATCATCATTGTTTTTTAATACACACTGAATAATGAAATTTAAAAAAAATACTTGTTGTGTTGATCCCCATCATCAGTGAGTTGCTTACAATTTTAGGTCAATTTACTTATATAAAAAAGTAGCCTTCCAGACTAAGTATAATTTTTTTTTCTCGTAATCAATTAACTAAGAAATTAAATTTAAATCTCACGCAACGAACAGTGGCTATGGGCACGCAAGGCAAAATTCAACATTTCGAGAGTGCCATGATTAAAAATCTCATTTTTTGGGTCAAAAAAAAAAAAAAAACAAAGCTCAGATGCTTTTTTCTATACTCTGTGTAAAAAAAAGTAGTATCTGGGGTTCGCAATGATTTGACTTTCGCGCCGTTTGTTTTGAAACATGGGTCAAGTTTAGTTTTTCAATGAATTAAAAAAGCGCAAGTAGATTGAACGAGGCACAACACAACAAGAATAAATACGAACTAAATTTAAAAAAATTTAAACCTAACGAGCACTGTTATGCTTATTAAACTTACATGTTACGTCGTCGTAAAAAGAAAATTTTTTAAAGCTGTATTTAGGAAATAAGGAAGTACATCGCTTTTTATTGTAAAAGAAAAACAGTTTTTGCGATTTTTTGGTTCTTTTTCTTCTGTCTTTATCTGCTTTCATATTTTCGGGAGCAAGTTTTAATGCAAATTTTGTTTTTTGATGACAAAAAAAATGAAATTTTTAGACAAATTATGCGACCAAACTGCAAACCAAAACAACACAACAAATGGAATAAAAAATGGTTTCCGTCTAACACTTTTGTTCTCCATGATTTTATTTCTTTAAAACAAAGATGTTGGTACTTGATTGGCATGAAAATCGTCGGAAAAACATTGCTTTTATTTGACTTGATTACTTTTACACAGAGTATAAAAAAGGCATATGAGTTTCAGGTTAACCTTAGCGATTCTTAAACAGTTTTTGATCTAGTGCTTGGTTTAAAAAAAAGTAAAAATACGGGTATCCTGGAGTTTACGGTGCGATTCAATATTTTATTTTTCAAAATATTTTACGGTCCGATTCAAAAATATTTTTTAAACAAAATTAATTTTAACAAACCTTTTCTGTTTTCTATGATATTTTCAGGGGGTCGTGAATAGTAATTTGTTAATAAAAGTATAAAAATATGGAGATATTAACCCCTTATTGTGGTTACGAAGTTGAAAGAATATGATGTTATACCAAAAAAAAAAAAATGATTTTACGGTGCACATCGTATATATACATAGAGTTAAATGAAATTTTTTTTTAAAAAATAGTTTAATTAAAAATGAAGGACTTAATGCAGCATTTCAATTTAATTACGTGATTCCGTAGGGAATGGACTATTGGAAAGCAATCCTGCCATTAACCAAAAAAAAGATTTTTCCGGCAGGACCACAAGAAGTTTTATTCATCATTTTGTTCGCCTGATCGTTAGAAAAATATTTTTAAATCGGACCGCAAAATCGGACCGTAAAATATTTTCAAAAATAAGATATTGTGTCGGACCGTAAACTCCAGGGTACCCACGTGACATTCCTAACTTCTGTGGAATTATAACTGATAAAAAAAAACGTTTACAATTCACAGAGCATTAAATTTACTTATTTTGAGTATTCAGGTTTATTTAATTGGTTAATCGGGTGAATAAATCCAAAAGTTAGTTTTTGTAACTTTCGATAAAAAAATCCTCGTGTTTTTCTTAGAGTTTGTATCATTAATATTCCCTGACAACTTTGTTCGTATAATGCGTATCAAAAATACAACAAGTGATATGCAAAAGAGAAAAAAAGCAAGAAAACATACTTTGAGGTTCAGCATAGCCTGGATACCTGGATATGTTTGAATCAAGAGCAGGAGAGATGTTGTAGTTAGCAAGTTTCATTGGTTCTGTCTCAAACTGGTGAGAGGCGCCAGAAACTATGGGATTGGGTTTTATTTCATCGAATAACTGGTACGGAGGAGCACATGCCGTTGTGTATGTTGGAAAGGGTGAAAACACCGAAATGTTTCTTTGATAAAAGGAGGGCTCTAGGATGAAACTATCTTTAGTAGTAGAAGGGTAGACATGAACTTGCTGTTGTCCAATAGGTAACCTAACTGCTTTTAATTCTTCTATTATATCTAAAATAAAAAAGCATGTGATACAAAATCCCAAATGTTTGGACTAACAAATTGTTAGCATAATTTTTCTTCGTTTGAACCTTTACATACGTTAGTAAGTTTGAATCGTTACTTACGTTCTTTTGAATCGCTACTTACGTTCATTTGAACCGTTACTTACGTTCGTTTGAATCGTTACGTTCTTTTAATCGCTACTTATGTTCGTTTGAATCGTTACTTACGTTAAGTTAGACAACAATTTCCTACAATCAACGTGTTATCTTTTTATAAAATTTATTATTAATTGGAAAAAAAAACATAACTTTTAAAAATGGAAATTTTAACACCTGTTTTAGTAACTCATGTTGTTTTTTTGGTGGGGTTGTATCAAGGTGTTTAGAAATCATGCTACTTCTCACTACTCTAGATTGGTATTATCTGTGCAGGTGACGATAAATTAAACAATTCACAAAGTGTAAACGAGTTACATCTGTGCAGGTGACGATAAATAAAACGATTCATGAAGTGTAAACAATGCACAGATTGTTCACAAAATACATATCAAATTATTCTAAACAAAAAAATGGAAAACAAAAAACAGGTTTGCTATGGCATAAATCCGTCAACAAAACATAAACTTTAAAAAACAGAAAAAGAAATATAAAACTATCCAATAGGTTTATATACAGAACATTTTCTTTATAAATAGAATTCTATAGAGTTTTTAATTATTTTTAAGTTTTGACTCATATCAGAAACCCAGTTTTCAGATGGTTTGTTTTGGTTTTATATACCAAGTGTAAATATACCAAAAAAAGTTAAACAGTAAAATTGCTTACTTGAATTTGCTTGCTGCAGATTGTGAATATTTTGATCACGTGTTGGAGTCGATGCATATTTCTGAGAATCATCATTTATTGCTTCGGTTTTTATCTGTTCATTTGTAATCTGTTGATGATTTAACACTCGATTATGAATGATCTGTCGATAAAACGAGCTCTTCATATCTATTGAAACTTTTCTTAAATTACATGAATTTTAAAATATTGGTTGAAAACTTGCGGTGCTTTAGACGACGTCGTGTAATTATGAAATAGTTGATTTTCTACTCAGCGTTTTATTTCATATTTCGGCGTTTCTATAATTCTAACATGTTTATTTTCGCACGTTGATTGGCCACTAACGACTTGTGACGTAGCAAGTTCCGCTGTTAATTTCACTCGATTATCATGTGATTAATTTGCAGCTTATGTTAAACTTAGACAACCGAGTCTAAATTTCTAAAAACAAATTTTTTAACCCTTGCTCATCTTAGATACAAGGTGTACGCTATTTTTCATTTTATTCTAAATTTTTCATAATCTTTCATATTTTTACTCTCTCTGTAAAGTTTAAGTTTAAAATGTACGTAATAAGCATGTTAGTTAAAATTAAGTAAATAATAGAGTTATTGCAAAAAAATAGTTAGTATCTTTTCCATTAAAAATTTTCCCGTTAAATAAAAGATCTCATGGAGGTAAAAACGTTTCTTTACACTCGATCCCTGAATTTACGTAACCAGTGTTTTAAACACGAAGTTGCAATTAATGGCTGTAATAGAGATTGGAATAGAAGTTAGCTGTTCTTTAAAATCACAGATTAGAATGCAGTTATTCTACCATATATTTTTATATTGCTTTTTTATTTTCTTTAAAGTGGAATGTTGTAATGAAAACAGGTTAAGGTGGCTGTTTTAATACAAAATGAGGACAAAACTAAGAACTTTTATTGAAATTTCCAGTTAATAGAAAATTCCCATATGACCCCGCAACATCGTTAAGTTGAACTAACGCTTTGCATGTAATTATAAGAACCTAATTAATAACAACATTAAATATCAAAACAGATAGGTTTTTCAGTAAATTGTATGAAAAAATCGAACCTTAAATCTTAAGACCATTTAAAATCAACCAGTATTTCCCTGAGTTGAATTTAGTTAATTTAGAAGATTTTATGGTATATTTCAGTAAAATACCTCAAAAACCAAAAGTTGTTTTTTTTTATTACGCTTTCCTGTAAGCCGATTGGAAATCAGGTTATAGATTAAATGGTATTCCATACAAGCATAACTAAAAGCACCACAAGCCGACTGTTGGTTTGAAGAGGAAAATAATGATAGAACTTTCGAGAAATCTCTGTGTAATGCTGGAAGAAACATAACTGGAGATAAACTTTTCATTTAGTTGTTGGCTGAAAAGCTGCTAAAAGGCGCACAAAATATGTAGAGACAACAAGAATAAACAAACGGGACATACAAAATGAGTTCTTCGCAAAGAAGCATGATAATATTTGTGTACTTTTTGATTTTTTGAAAATACCAGCAGCTATTTCAACTACATACCCTCCTTTTCTTATAAACATGCGATATTTACTTACTCAAACATTTACTAATTTTAGAATACTAGAGAGTAATAATCACTATACCTGTCAAATAATTAAGCATGCCGCAGTTTCAGAAATCGGACACCGCGTTTTTTTCGCACAACATTTCAGTTTTACTGATAGATAGCTTAAGTACTTAAAAGTGAAACTTATGGGGAAACGGGGGAAATGGTCAAGGAAACGGGGAAAAGGATCGAACAAATGGAGGAAACGGGGCAAACAAAAGTGTAAAAGAAAATAAATATTAATAGTAAATATTTAAGCCACAAAAAGTCTTTTCTGAGGACAGTGGTATACATTGTCAATAGTGGTTAAGCGAAATCGTATTTTTTTACTTTTGGATTTCTTATCTTTTAAACCATATCTTTTAAACCAAAAATGATTGAAAAACAAAGCCAGAATTTTTTTTTTGTTGAAAATATTTACTGTACCGGTACCTTCTATGCTCAGATATATTTAGACGGGCATTAAAGACAAAGCGAGATTTGCGTTCGCACTGTTAGGTGTCCCATACATTTACCCGATGTGACGATGTGACACGGTTTACGTCCTTTGCTGGAAGGGGGAAAGTGAAAACCTTTGAAAGTAATAATCAGATTATGCCAGTGCTTCTAATTCGTTGTTAAACCTTCGAGAATCAGAAATGGTTTGAGAAGTTTCAAAGAAATTGTTTGTTCCATGTACCGAGGGGGCAGGAATGATTTAAACAAAATTAAATACAGAAAATACCGCTCTAACGCTATAAAACTTTTTGCGAAGATCTTCCACAGTGCCAGCATGTCTGAAGAATTGTCTCCAATAAGACATGGCTAGAAAGCATCTAGTGAAGAAAACGGAGAAATGTTTTTATCGATGAGCAGCGGTAAATTTAATTTCTCAATTACCGGTTTTAACATAACCATGGGTGTTTCCGTGTTGAAAGCAGTCCAATTCTTTTTCCTTAATTTGACAAAGCAATGCTAAAAACTTCAATTAAATGCGATAACTCGTTAGTTTATATTGAGAAAAAAAAAATTCACCAATTGTAAAACATGGCATAAAACTTTATAAAAGTTTTTTAAAAACCTTATTTGTTCTCTACCACCTTAAGTCTGTACAGATTTTTATGTTATTTTCTGTTTAGTTTTAAGAGATTTTGAGATGCGACTGTAAATGACAATATAAAGTAGGTTGATGTTAGAATGTCGAGCCAGAAAGTTATCATCTGAATGCTGACTTTTTGGCAAGTCAATGGTTCATACGGTTTGGATTACGATTAGGACGACTTTCTGTTTGATTCAAAATACTCAAAATATTTTGCGCAACCGTCAAAAAATACAAATTTGCTTACTGACTTTTTTTTTCGAATTTGATCATAATTCGCAAAACTAACTGTGACAAAAATAAGTCCACGAAGAAGTTAATAATAATATCATCGTAGTTTTTGTCGTTATTCTCGGTTAGGTTTTGTCGTTTTTTCATCAAGTTGATACTTTCGAAATAAATATTTTCCTAAGGAAAATCAATACCCACAACTAAATTAATGTAATAACAGAATATTCAAAATGGCAACCATTTCCTAGCGTTCAAGAGGTATTTTCCCAAAGAACGAGAGTTTCCTTATTGAAAAATCTGATTATCAAACAGAAAAGATATAGCTAGAAAAGATGTAGCTAGAAAAGGCCGAACTTGTGTGTGTAAATTTGGGAAAGCGCTTGACAAAATAGAATTGACGCACCAAAGTTGTATAAATATTGTGTTTGTATCTTGAAACTGCGTTTTTGGTTTTATTTAAAAATTGTTATACTCTTTACGTAACTTTATCTTGGCGTTATTTATAAAATTTTCTACAAGTAAAGTATGACTTTATTACTTAGGTGAAATTTCAATCGAGAGAAGTCGCAGCACATACCCGCGAAACTCCACAATTTTTGGTTGTGAATCAATTTGCAATAACCTCAAACACAGCAGCCGCAAAACTTCCTTCCATAACGGTGAAAAATTTCTGTTGTCTGATAGTGGTATTAGAGATGAAAGCCGTACTTTCATCTTGGCAACAGATTCAGCAATACATTTTTTGTCAAAATCAGATAATTGGTATGTGGGCAGACCGTTTAAAGTGTATCTGGAAGTTTTTTTACCAGCTTTACACCTGCCACGTTATAATCAACGCTAAAAAAATACCTTGTGCTTACGCCCTCCTATCTAACAAAACTTCTGCGACATACATGCGGTTTTTAACCCAGCTGCTCAACAAGGTAACTTCAGCTGCTAAAAAACATCCCTATGCACTTTTATTGGATTTCGATATCAGTCAATTTAGTTGATAGAAAAACGTGAGTGGATGGTTTTATCATTTATAGACAAATAGACAGAAGAAATTTTTACCACCGCAGCATGTCGTTGACCGTTGAAGTTATGCGGTACTATTCGGTTTAACTATGGAGCAGATTTTTGTTTAGCGATTGATTATTTTCAAAATAGTTTTATCGGAATTTTTCCACAAAATAAGAAATAAAATTCTCCATGAATATCTATCAGTGAATTTTTGATGAGAAATTTTCTGAGGGAAGTTTACCTAGAGGGAAATTTACAAGAGCAGTAATCCGTGGAAAGATCTTCTATGGGGCAGCATTCCGGGGGGATTCTGGATGGGGGCAGTTTTACTGATATTGCTGGAAAGTTGCAATTGGCATAAGCGACTTTTAAACATCAGACTACTAGAAATATTTTAAAGTCATTTGTGTGTAAATACAGCACGACTACAAATTGTGTGTAAATACAAGACGACTAATACATTTGTGTGTAAATACAAGACGACTTAAAGACATGTTATATTTAAAGAATAAAATGAGCCAGCCATGCGTAAATACAGTCGATGGTTTACACTGTATTTTTTTATTAGTCTTATCGAAACAAACATGGAAGTTTATATAAATTTCCTAAATTCAATAAAAAGAAAATATGAGAATAGCATAAAAGAAGTAGATGTTTAATATTGGAAACATAGAAAATAAAACGATAGCGAACAGCGATAACGATAATGATAGCGATGATTTTAACAATATTTTAGCTGTTGTTTGTTCGACTTTTACATTATCAATCAACAAAGGAAAGGAAGCCGAAAGGCCAAAACATAGTTAGAAATAAAACGTGGAGGACGTATGGTTATGCCAACTGGGATTAGAAAGAGTTTAAAAAACGGTTGCGAGTATCATGGCGTTTGTGTACATTTTAGAAACAATCAAACCGTTTATTGAAAAACAACCTAAAAACTTAAACCTTTTTTCCTTCATAAAGCGTTTGACAAGATTTGGGTCTTGTAACCCTTAGTGATAGGGAAAGGTATATATATATTTTTAAATATTATTAACTTTAATTGTTCCAAATATCTCTGACTTACTTCCCAATAAACAAAGGTCACGAAATTCTCTACGTCCTAAATTATATACTGAAACCTTTTCAACTACTAAATATATCCATGGCACTTTTTTCCCCTTTTGTATTAAAGAATGGTGGTGCTCATTATTGTTCAGATACTAACTCCTCTATACTGAAATGTACTATTGTTTTTATTAAATCGTCTGAAAGGTTTGACACCCACCTTTCATAATTTTATGCATTGCTCCACATAGTCCTCACTTAATATTATTTTTAAACTTTTCATTTTTATTTTGTCTGTTTGCAGTCCCTTACTAGTAGGTGTATATTTTCTACGATAAGGTGTGAAGTGTCTTGTAATTTTTTTGTAATTTGCGTTTGTATATAAAAAATAAAAGAAAAAACCCATTTCCGATCACAGCTCACACGCAACTTGCTATAGCTTTATATAACGCTTTGGTTATGGTGCTTTGTGCTCTACCGTGGTTTATTCATATTTGTATTATGCTGGTAGCTATAACATTAAATCAAGTAGTCCGCGTTTTAGTAACTACAATTTACCATGATTACGTGCAAATGCCTACCTAGCACTGACGACGAGTGGCTTGATGAACTTCGTGGTTTCATAGAAAACTATGAATTTCCCTGCGTTGGTTTTTGGGATGACTTCAACATTTACGTTAGCTCAAAACTTAAAATGTATTACAGCTTCAAGAAACGTTGTACTATGTCGATTTTAGGCCTTGTAGGTTACACTAAACGATTGTTATACGCAATTGGACGTGCCCCAGGAAGTACCCATAATGCTAGGACGCTTAAAAGCAAACGCTTTTATCAAAAAAATTCTTCAAGGTGAACTTAGATGATAGTGGGCAAGTTCCACTTGACATCCTTGGTTTCTTAAAGGTTATAACAAAAACACAGATGCACAGCAATGATATTTCAATAAAAAGTTCTAAAATCTAAAATTTATAACCTGAAATATGTATTTTCTTAAAACTGTACAAACAAAAAGAAAACAGACTTTTTTTAAGCATCTTCTTGTTAAATACTTATAAAATAAGCGCACACTCATTTGAAGTTTTTATTGTTCGTTGTTGCTTTGGTCAAAGTTGTTTTTCGCAAAAACTGCATTTACAAATAAACTAAGTTTATTTGGAGATATATGAAACGAGGTGTCTCTTTTCTCTGACTGATGCTGAAGAGGGAACTGCGGTACTGGTATCTCTAGTTTTTGTGAGAAGGTTGGTGTGGTTGGAATATGTTGAGGGAACTGAGGTGGCCGGTCATCTCTAAGATATCTAGTTTGGTGCAAAGTTTGGTGGCGAATACTGGTGTTGATAACTATGGTGGTTTTGACTTGTTAACATGCCTCTGGTGTATATATCAGCTAGTCTAAACTCGTGTTGTCAATTTCTTTCATTTTCTTGCTCTTGTGTGTTTTAAAAACATTTCATCTTGTTTTAAATCTCAATCAAGAGTTAAACAGTGCTTCTTAGCTTGAGATGCAGCTAGTTTTTCAACGCTATTAGCTATTAGCTAGTAAAGTAAAGCTTGCTGCTGCAAACGTACCGTTTTTCTTTTCTTTTTTTTGAGGTGCAGATACAACTTTCTTCGAACTTATAACAGTTACTTCATTTATAACTTCGTTATCAGAATCTTTTAATGGTTGAATAATTTCTTAACAGTTAGAAAAATGTTCTTTCTCATTCTCTATTGGACGTCCTTGGTAGAATGAAAGGTCTACTGACTGTGATGCCAAGTCTAATTCCTAATTTATTTCTGAAAATATAGGAGTTAGATATGGATACCATCGGGGTTCTTTTTCAAGAGCTAGACCACTTCCAGACTTTGCTCTGTCGCTAACTTTTTGCCATTCGGTTTTTGTGTCTTTAGAAGATGTCAAAAATTCTTTTTTCATCAAAGTTTTAAAAATATTTATCTTTTAAAATGCCTCAAATAATTTCTTGACATCTTGGAACACTTCGTTATTACCAGAGTTCTTTAACGCAAACTTTTCCAACGATAGAGAGAAAGCGTTATCAAATATAAACAGTTTGGATGTTCTTGTTGTCACTGAACTTATCTTACATTGTTTTTTAGATGGCAAATAACAGAAATAAAAAAGATTGAAAAAGAAAAGAATCAATCGCTTGCTTATTGAAAAGTGCGAGTAAATTAACTGAGTCATTAAATATTTAAAGACATTGGTCCTGAAGACAATAATTTCTTCATGTTAATAAACTTTGGTAATTTTCAGAAGACTATTGGTTCATTTGCGGAATGTGAATAACGGATATTGGTTAAAGTTCATTATCAGTTGCACGAAATGTTATTGGTTCTTTAGGAGTTATTCATCACTAGAGCTTTTGGTTGGAGATCGCACTGCTAAAGTGAAAAAATCTCATGAAATCTCCAAATCCTTATACTCCAGTCAATTAAAGGTTGAACTTAGGACAAATTTTGATTTCGCAGTGAACTTAAAATATTGTATGCGCAATGCATTCTGGGATGCAAACTGTGATGGCTAAACACGTGAAAAAGTCAAATAAATCAATTATGGACAGTAGTTTGAGACATTTTTTAAAAGAAATATTACAAAATAGGTTCGATATTTCTATTTTTAGAAATATTTTTTTTAAATAATCTTTTTCAGAGATACTTCTTTTAAACGCTTATATAGAAAGAGAGGGGAGCACGGTTCAAATGTAATTTATTCTAGCCTTTTTTCTAAATGAAAAAACTGTTTTGATTTTTTATTAAGCATTAAGTTAATACAATCTGTAAGTTTTTTAAGTAAACTAAACACTCTTTTATCCTACCCATAACAGTGCAGTAAACTACAAAATACGCATCTCAAAAAGATTATAAAAATTTTTTTAATAAAAAAATAAAAATTTAAAGGATTTTCGTAAAATATTTAATGTTTGAGAATTTCCAAGCAGTACTTTTACGTATTACAGGGGAGTGGCCTCTTATTTAAGTATTTATAAGTTCGTATTTTCAGTTTACATAGGTAACTCGATGTTTATCAAAATATGTTTGTATACATAATTCCAGGTGTTTAAAACCTACTTAAAAAATCAACTTTTAAAAACATAAACTTTTATTTAAAAAATGCGTTCAAACAAAAAAGTTTTTTATTCTATTCAGAATATATTCAGCGTGAACGAAATTTAGTAAATGATGCATGTTAACGGGTTTGTTACTCCTTTGATCTCCCAGAATGCATTGCCCATAAATTATTTCTTTGTTAACTGAGAAATCGTCTTTTATTGTAACACAAGGTTTTTTTTTGGAGTTATTTTAGTTTATTCAGTTATAAATAACTAATAAACAGTTACACATCAATTTCTAAAGTCACGTGACACGACATATATTTTTGAGGCATACTCAATCTTTTGCATGTTGTACGAAAAAATGTAATTTCGATTTTTCATGAATAAAGAAAAAGCTAGGGGCGATTATCTTTTTGGACCCTCTAGATTTCCATATACTTTAAGAAAAATCTCGACCTTCAAATGTGAAATTTCTGAAATATGCGTGAATTATTCGCAGTTTTCTTTTTAAATCTTTCTAATTAATTTTTTTTTTTTTTTAACTTGCAGAAGCTTTAAATGTATGGAAAAGATAATAATCTAAACTATGTTTTTGTAAATTTTTTCATAAAATCATAATTCTACAATATTTATCCGTGCTTCTGTGTTTTAAACATAAAGTCATCGCCATGCCCATACTAGCGAGGAAAACAGACATAAACTGTACAAGAAGAAGATGAAATATTCAATGACTTTTTTTAACATATTACAATATATTTTTTTATTTTAGCGTTTGATTACTCAGAGAAAAACGATGAAGGGCACCTTGAGTGAACTTGTAAATGCAACTGAAAGTCATAACAAGGAGGAAATTTTCAGGCTACTCGGTGGTTCCCTAGAAAAGGTGTCATATAAAGTCATTTGCTCGGAAAGCGACGCAGAATTAAATATTATGGAAAATATGATATTAGAAAATCGATAAAAAGACGTTACATTAATTGACGAAGATACCGATCATCTCATATCCTTGTTCTACAAAATCATTGCACCGGATTATAACTTGCTTTTCTATAGCGACAAAATAACATCAACTGCTGTAGACATTAAAAAAATATGAAAAAGCTCTTGATTCAGATCTTTGTGAGATACTATTATTCTTGTGTGCTTTTACAGGATGCGATACCACTTCTGCAATTTATTGACATGGAAAAATAACAGCGTCTAAAAAAATTAAAAATTACAAAATGCTTCAGGAAATAGCTTTTCCCTATATGGTTACACAAGCAATTAGCAGAATTAGGCAAAAGGGTATTGGAAATGTTATGAGGGGAGAAAAGTGAAAAAACATTAAGGTGAGATCAAATATTCCCATCTCGCTGACAAAATGGTAAAGTCACAGACATTTTTTACGACCAGAAAAGCTCCCTGCAACGGAATTTGCCTTCAAACTCCATTTCTAGAAAGTTTGTTTGCAAATTCATCATGGCAAGGAAACGATCTATCGTCCTAACAATGGGTTTTGGAAACTAGTAAAAAGCGAACTTTTTATCATCCGAATTGACTTTCCAAAAACCCCACAAGAGTTGTTTGAACTAAACCGTTGTAAAGTTATTGGCAATTTCTCAACACGTGCATGAACTTGTTAGAAAAGCGGGCTTCCCTGAAACAATGCATGCATCAACTGTGATTCCAATTGCACGAATCGTACAAAAATCAAGTATAACGAGGATGACCACACCGATTAACATTACATATTGTGTAAATTTTCGCAATTATTTTAGAAAGAGAATGTAATCTTAAACTTAGTAAAAGGTTTTAATTCCAAAAATTCGTTATTAAGGGCCTAATTATCGAATTTTAGAGGATATATCAAATGTTTTAGATTATCACGTGACTTCACAAATTCGTATATAACTTTTTTTGACTTATTTTTGACTACTGGTTTTGCAGAAAAATTGATCTCTGTAATATTTCCGATCCATCCATGTCAAAAAAGGGTACTTTTATTATTTTTTGGGTCAATTTTGGGGGATTTGGGCTCAAAAACCCGATTTTTCTTGGTCCGATTTTAGCCGATTTAAGTTATTTAGGTATTAAGTGACCAAATAAACAAATTGTTTTCATAAAATCTTGTGTTGCAATATTTCTTGAGTTGAGATATTTTATATTAAGTGGACTGTAAAAACACTGGCACTATAATAACTAGACCTAGGTTAGGTTTTTTTTTCGGAGTGTTTTTTACAGATTTTTTTAAGAATCCTTTACTCTTTGAATTTCACATTGTGATGTAGAAACCATTTCAGCTTATGAGCCATTCTAAAAAAAGAGCGAAATTTTATGTCACAAGCGTTTAGTGCCTGATAAAGGAAAATTATGCAAAGATTGAAAAGTAATCAGAACGGTATTAGTAAATTAGTTGACTAGTGGGATTTTTCCAACATGAATTTTGATACGATTAAAACATTTTTAAACCTTTTTTAATTACAGTAGATTTGGTACAAGGTGAATTGCCCCCGGAAGATTGCTCCCTGGTGAATTGCCCCCATCATTAATGTAACTGAACAGATAAGCTAAAATATTTTTCAAAAATCGTGTCTCTGAATTCAATTAAGGCATGTCTACATGCCGTGTCTGGTCTTGTATTCTTAGACATCGTATGAGTTTTAGGTCTATTCTTTATATATACATTTATCACCTGATAAAGTTTATGCGTAAATTTGGAAAATTTTTCCTAAATCTTGAATTTTTTCATTATTTTTGGCTAATTTAGTATTTCAGAGGAAAAAAGAATAATTGTAACGTTTTTTGGATAACTCAGTGAGCTGTGTGTGACCTGTAACCTGCGTTTTGTACCTGCCGTGTTATTGATTCGTCGTAAACGCCTATTTAATTACCCAATAAAAATTTTGACGACAGAACTTAATCGGGGGTAATTCTCCGGGAGGGAAATTTTCTGGGGGGCAATCCTTCGGAAGACAATCTTCCTGGGAGCAATTTTCCGGGTGGCAACTCTCCGAAAAGGTGCGTTTATTTTTAAATTTTGAAGGAATGCTGGTTCAAAATATAATTCAGATAAAATTGCGAAATTTTTTCATTAAATAAATTTATGAAACTTGATTATTTCAAAAATTATTTATAATCTCTCTAAAAATCGTAACGTATGTTACATTTTTATGTCTAAAGTTTAATCGTATAATCATTTATATATAACAATTTCGTTGGTCAATTTATTCAATAAGACTATGGCTTTTAGAAATGGTTCTACTTTATCACACAAGTTTAAAATACCTTATTATCGTTTGGCAAAATATTGATTTGGTAACAAGCGTTTTACAAGTTTAACTCGTTCGTATAAATGATTTTAGAAAAAAAATTCTTAAAAAAATAGTCTATTAAAACAATCGAAGTTTTATATAAATAGGTATTACTTTTCAAAGCCGAGTATAATAAAACTTGCAGTAAAAAATAAATCTTGAAATCATACACCTTAGCAGAAAATTTCAGACTCAATTCTATCGCTTTATCGTAACGTATGTTACAAAATTCTATAGTTCTGTTTATTTCACTTAGGACATGAGTTCATTTGGAGACGTAAGAAAAACAAACGCCCAAAGACAAAGAGGGTATCAAGAACGCAAAAAGTTGAAAGATGGCTCTAAATACCGTGAGAAGGAACTGATAAGACAGAAAAAAAAATTACACCAAAATAAAATACCTTACAAATTCAGAATTCAAATAAAGAAGATAATGTGCAAGAACACAAATACAAAGTGATTGTAAATCTATGAACGAAACGTTTGATGTACCATGCTTGACATTGGCCACTTCTTCACTCGTTTATTTGTCGATATGAAGTTTCCTAAACGTGGCGAATCGTCAAGAAAACGAAAGATTCAGAACAATGACAGAACTTACAAAAAGATTTCATAACTGGAAAGAGAGAAACCGACCCTTGAAAAATAAAATGCTAAACTTAGAAAAAAAATTCAACAATCAAAAGCAACAAAAACTAAATCACCATATAAAAACATTTATCCAACACCATTGAATAGATTGCTTAGAAATAGCGGTGTAAGCCCGTCTACTACATTAAAGAACTTGAAAGAATCTTTGCTTTTCGCGGAAGTCCTCTCACGCGAGATAAAAACAACTAACCTTAAACGCAAAAATAAACAAGATAGTGTTAGGAGAGCTATAATTGGCAAAATATTAAAAAAAATAAAGCCTGCTTCATTACACTGCATCCAAACCAGGGTCAAATAGGAAAAAACTATGAAAAGTTTCTAGCAAAGTTTTAGTGTACCACCTAAAAAACGTGGCTTTGAACAAAATGCTTATAAAAAGTCCTAGATTTTTATGCACGGGATGACAACTCAGTTTCTTTACTAGGTAAAAAAGATGCTAAAAGCATTCATTAAGGAACAAGGTTGCAAAAACGCACTCTTAATGACTACCTTGGTAACCCTTGGTAACCTGTTTCAAAAGTTTACAGCTGAGTGTTCACCAAATCTGTCATTTTCAACATTTGCAAAAAATGAGGCCGACTAATTATGTTCTTGCAAACTTTGTTAATAAATCATGCTTATGTAGATAACATCAAAATATTGCATTAAAACTTAAAATGCAAAATAGGACAGATAACACAATTCCATCAAATCCAGGCACTTTTGAGCAAACAATTCTTTTGAGAAAGATATTTCAAAAATGCTTGAAATGTGCAATGTTACCGAGTACACCTACGAAGAATGGAGAAAGCCCCTGAAAATAAAAACAAAATCAGGCGAGGAAAACATCAAGAAAATTAAAACTGTGAAACAAACAAAAGTAAAAAAGGAATTTGAATATTTCCACGATGAGATGGCCAGATTCTGTAGTCACTTTGATAGTATAAAATATATAAAATGCCAATATAAAGCCTGCTAAGAGCTAATTTGCTACCATCTTATATGTATATACACATGGATTTTTCAGAAGATTATAAGTGCAGGACCCAAAAAGAAATCCAGTCAACCTATTGAAGCCAGATACAGGTTATGATTTACCCTGCCGTTGCCTATTATAATCAAAACAATGAAATGCTTTATCAATCATTTGTGTCAGATGAACCAAGACACAATACAAGGTATGTGTTTGCACTTATGCGGTTGCTAATTTCTTGTCAAAGGACTCCTTACCTGACCTTGAGTTCATAAATTAATGGACAGATCCGCCAACATCCATATCGTAAAAGGCAATCTTTAACTTTTATCTTGTCATGATGAATACCTTGGTGTTTCAACTTCAAGGTGACCAGAGGCTAGTGGGCGAAGACCACCGAGGGAAAGAGTGCCATTAAATTTGTTTTCTTGTCAACAAGCGGTTATGAAAATGCTGCTTCATTCCTACTTAATGCATGTAGCGATATTAAACCAGCATATGAAACGATGAAATTGCATGCCGTATTTCCTCATTCAATAAAAAAATGTAGGTGAGAAAACATCTTTTTTCGATTGTTGTTGTTTCGATGCTTCATTTCAACCAAACTTGGCTTGCAAAGAATAACGACCTGTTAGTTTGAAAGAAAGCAATACTGATTGTGTGGAATACAAAATAACCAAGATTGTCAACTCTGTTGAAGTTACTGAAATAAATGACTTTGTTAGAGAAGTGGACGATAAAAAGGTATATTTCGGTAGAACAACAGGAGTAGATGAAACAGGTGTAAATATTTCATTTCTCAAGCACCAAAGCGAAGTTTCAGTGAACACAGTGCTCCAAGAGCCAAAATTGATAGACAAAGTTTGGATCAGTTTTGAAAATATTATTTGCATTTCGCCATAATGACACCAAACGAGGAATGAAATCTGACGAGGCTGTTGTTTCTAATATGCAAAAGAGATTTAATATCTGGAAAAGAAAGAACTGAAACGTGTTTTTTATGTAATTTGTTTTGAAATGAAACTCTCTCTCTTTGTGATTAAAGTACACTTTAATATTCCAACAAAACAGGAACTTTAAAACTATAAAGTTTGATAATTATTACGTTTTACCTCATACCAGTCTCTCTTCTCAGCTTCAACGAAAATGTTGCATCCGTTACAAAAATTGATTTGTTTTTGAGTTAAGTTATTTTAAATAAAATATGTGAATTTATCTTCAAGCAATTCTATGATTTAGTTTTAAATATACTAGTGGAACAAATTATTCAAAATACCACTCAAACTCTGCAAATGTTAAATACAGTTTTAGCTGCATCATACGTTATGGTTTTAAACTCAATGATATTTTATTTTTCATCTGCCAGTAATTGCTGCAAGAACAAAAAAGTAACTTTCGTGCAAGTAATTATGTTGTCGTAGGTTATGATGTGCATAAAGATCTAAAATAAAGATGAATAACAAATTGCAAAGGTATCTAAAAATTTTCTATCACCACAAAGAAAAGTTATCTATAGCTTTAGAAACACCATCAAATATGTTAATTATGAATCTTTGATACCAAGACTATATCACGCCAGAAGAGCGGAAAACATTTTTGGGAATAAAAAATATTTATTATTAAGGTACTAAGCAGGTGCTAAAGTTTCGCACTTTTTTTAGAATGGCTCTTATAGCAATGAAATGATACACTAATAGAGTTTCAGATATACTTCAAAAATGTTAGCAGCTTTTCCAAATAAAACAGATTTAAAAATATGTGATTAATGAATTATGACCTGTAGTCAAATTGACTAGAATCCATTAGCCAAACCGTCTATTTGTTTATTACCGAGACTTAAGGTTTGTCCGATGTATAGAAGAACACTTACTCATAAAAAAAGCTTCGCTAGGGGCTTTACTATGGAATTGGAAATAACACGTGGTCTTGAAAAGAGGTTTAAAAGGGTTGAAATGATTTGTTATTTTATATATAATATGTGGTAAGGGGGACCCATAAGGTGCTGTTTTAGCAAGTTTCAATAAAATGCAAAAAATCCACTTTAGTAATAGGGTAACCACCTTAAATGCACCTAAGTAAGTAAGCAAGTATATATTCTGCCACAAACAAATATACATTAGCTATGAAAATTACAAGACAACAGAAAAAAATAATAAAAGAACACTAACATAAAAAACAAATGGTGGCAAGGATAGGCACAAAAATTGTTTGTCACAACAATATTT
>JAUZNK010029851.1:0-19012 GCA_035046665.1 Euphysa ruthae
TCAAAAAACATTACGTGCAATCATGAAAATTACGGAAAAACGGTCAAAATTTAGTTTGACTTTTTCATTTTGAATTTATGACTACCTCCGCGAAATTAAACGCCAGCAAGTAAGTGACAAACTAAGCTCCAACCCTCTCTCGAAACAGTAAAAAAAAATTAGAGCAATAAATTAAAAACAAAGTTGCTTGAGCATTTTCTGTGAAGGTAGTATTTCCGTGAAGTCGCTAAAATTCGGATTTTGTTGCAATAAATACAGTAACAGTTTCAAATATTTATTAGTAATATTTATATTAGTAATATCATTGGAAAGTTGTATCCTTCGTCTTTCTTTTGCTTTTTACAGCATATAAATACAATGAATTAAACACAAACTATTGCACTATCAAAAAGTAATAATGGCCAAATTTCCCAAATTGTTGTGTTGAATTGAGAGATCATTTCCAGAAATAACTGACTTCAAACGGCCGTGTGTAGAAGTTATCTGACTATATTGAGCACCATTTTAAAATTTATTTTATAGTTTACAATTTTTTTACTGTGAATGAATAAAATTTAAGAAACAATTTAATTTGCATTAGGAAGCTTTCGTCAAATATTTTTATCGCGTGCAAATTTAGTGCCTATTGATTTGCACTCCACATTTACTTGTAATATATAATTATATCTCAATACATATAATTGCATAAATTTCTAGGAAAAAGCATTAATGAGTAATCAAAACATTGAAAAAACGAAAGCTTTATAAAGTTTTTATAAAAAGAGCTTATGCAATTAAAGTGATAAGCTGGGAAAAGGCAAAATTTTGTTGGTCTAGAAGGGATCCAAAACCGTTTCCATGTTAAGCTCAAAATAGTTGACTATATTTTTCATAAATTTATAGCATTTTTGGATATAAACTCAATATTTTCATAAATACATGATGAATTTAAAAGTTATTCCATGAAAAAAGTGAATAGTTATCTGTTCAGTTTTAAATCATTCTATGGAGATACCACAAAGGTCATCTGCCATAAATATCTTTTGTAAAATGTATGTACATTACATTTTGAAACAATCGCTAGTCACTAGTGCTTGTTGTTTGTAATTTCATCATTTTAGGCGAATAAATGTTAAAATCCTCCATCTTAAAATTATCTGTGGTGAATGTTTTTCTAGTTTTTCATAATCCTATATTTAGCCGCCAAAGAAAGGTTCAAAAGATGCTCCAAGCAAATCACAGAAACCCAGTAAACCGTCTGGTGGAAAAGCCAAGAAAAAGGTAAACTTTTTATTGAATTTGCCCATGTCTATTTGTTTGTAAAACTTCAGCAATTTTTTATTTGAATGTATTGTTTTTTTCTAGCTTTTCTCGTGATTTCCTGTAAATCGGTAAAGCTGATAGAGTTCTGTGAAATCACCAATGTTCTTTTGTCCATCCTGCCACCTGGTGATTTCTCTCAGTTAAAATATTGTCATTTTACGCTTAAAAAGTAACATCAGATTTTATCGAAATCTATTTCAATGTATTCTGTATTTTTTTCAATTTAAAGGCCATAGAGGATATTTTAGTTAATCCATATAACTACACCTGTGAGAATATTGTCCCTATGTCCTGTCACAAAAACATTGCACAGTGCGTTGTACAGATTCAGCTGGTTTCACTTTTTTTTTTCTGAACAGAACAAGCTATTAGGCCATCAAAATGGCGGACTCCGGACATCAATACTTAGCTGCAATTCAAATGCTGTATTTCGCAGTCTTGATTTTTGCTTGTCTGCTATGGCCGAAACAATATTCTGATCAGCCAAGATTTTCATTTTAGATATAAGTATAGGCCCATTATTTCCCCAAATTTTAAATATTGTTTCTAGATTGAATCACCCTTAAAATAACCAATATGAGTTTTTATACAAAAATAGTATGGGAAGTGCTGTCAATTCAATCTTTTTCTATGACTTTTTTTAACTACTAATATAAGTTTTATAAATATAGTTGATATAAATTCAATATGCCATTCCAACATGGGTCAGCCCCCTGCTGCATTGAAGAAATAGTTAATTATCGTCTAGGATCTACATTTCGGTGTGTTAACTGGTTCTTGAATGAGTAATTTGATATAGCTACTGCTTATTGTGATATTATGTCTGTTTTGACATGTCAGGTCATGAGGTGAGGAGGTCAGGATGAATACAATGCTTAAAGATTCATATAATTAAATAAGATACCTGACATTTTGTTGGTTTATGTAAAAAGGTAGGCTAAATTCCAAGAAATTTTATCGGCATGTCAAACGGCAAATGATTTATCAAATTTCAAACCTGCTCTCCCTCCCCCAGCAGATTTAGTGATTCAATTTGTTTAATGAAAAAAAAAGCTGAAAATAGTTGATTTGTGCAAAATGGAATCTAAGCATGGAAATTGGTACACTTGTAGGTTAGGTGACATTTCAACATTTCAAAAAAAAATTTTTCCATTAGGTTAACCAGATAAGTTACAGGACCAGATAAGTGTTGGCAGTGTGAGAAATTTGTATTGCTTAAATAACACAGTATTACAATTTGAAGAGTATTTAAAAACTGACAAAAACGGGTATATAAACTTTATATTTCTTTTTTGTGTTTTTCAAGATAATTAAGTTTTCAAGCATAGAAAAACCACGGGGCTAAAATATTGACCCATAATAACTTTGTAAACTTAGTTTTACAATTTATATTATAAATTTGTATTTCGTTCAAAAGTTCGCATAAACATAAAACATACCCTCTGATTTAATATTGTTTTTAGGTGATGCTAGTTAAGTCGATTATTTGTTTACTTTATACTTGATCTAGTAAATGAACATTTTAGTATAGAAAAAATGTCTAAAAATTGTTTATAAAATAAGCTTTTTCATTTGTTGAATGTATATATATATATATATATATATATATATATAACTGGAGAAATATTTTTAAAATTTTATCCTACGATGTTTTTTTATAAAAACGCCTTTTCATCTATATTTTATTATATGATTTCCTGATATTTTCACAGTTTTTAGGAATTTAAAAAATTATATTGTTCGTTTAAATACCACTACAAAAAGTTATTTTAGTTGTTTTTATTAGGAGAGCCGGATGTCTAGGAACAAAAAGCAAAAGTTAGGAAGACCATTCCTCTGATCTAAACATTGGGGAATTGTGTTCTGTTTGTAAAATAGCAACAAATAAGGAAAATAAATTAATTTGTCTAGCCAACAGCAACCAATCTGACCAGTTCTTTTTTGGAGATGTTTGTTAAAGCAGGCTAAGTTTCATGAATCATGGCAAATACCAAATGAAAGTCATTATTTTTAACAAGCATCGAAGTCATCTGAAGCTTGCAAAGAAGAGGGAAACTTAGATGAAAAACAGTCACCAAATACAGATACGTGAGGAACAGGGTCGTCATTTGAAGGAAAAATAACTTAACTTTTTTTTGTTGAAAAGGTTAATGATTAAAAAAAACTAATGGCAGGTTATGACATTTATGTTTGACAATTGTTTTTGCGATGGTGCTGTATTATTGTCTGATTAAAATTTACTAGCGAGCTTAATTGCAGGTGATTTAGTACCAACCGAGATGCACTATCATAACTCTTGTCTATGTTCATTCTACCATCATGTAAAACTAAAATAGGTAATTCAGAATCAATTCTGTACGCCAGGGTCTTATCTGAAATAGTAAACCATATAAAGAAGACTGAAATACAGCTTTAGTTTTCCAATTAAATAAGTTTAAAAAGTTGTTTTGTTTGTCACATTTACAAGTATGGATTTACACAGCTCGTGTTTTAAAGATGAACTGTTATTTTATATAACTGGGTTGCAAGCACGTAAAAAGGCAAAAGAAATGCTGCTCTTCAAACACTTTCTATCAACAGAGAAGTTTATGGTATGTGTTTAGTTCAACCTGCAAAATTAATAAGAAGGAACCTATTCGTAAAGAGGAGTTTAAAAACTTTTTCGTTGATGATCAGCTATCATCTGTTCCTGATAGTCTTAAAATGCAGAAAATGTACCTTGGTTAAGCAGTGTTTCACATTTTGACTCAAGAAATTAAGTAGTGGTCATGGTCGTCTGCCTACTACCACAAAAAGTTACCACATAAAAATGTCATCCAAACACGTTCAACATTGATCCCTCTTTTGTTTGTGGTTTTAGATAGTTCAATTACCTCATAGTACCTGTTTTGAATTCCCACACATATACAAAAGCTTTAGGTACACTTATAGATCTGGGGAATTCACAACACTTTACAAAAAATAAATTCACATCCCAGAAGCTTATTTCATTCCCAACCTGTCAATACTCTCTTCACAGAGCAAGCAAACATAGCAGAAGCAAAATAAAGTCATACCATCACTAAATTAAATGATTACCATACTTCTGTGACAATGTGAAAGGCAACAGATAAATTCAGCAAAACCCTAATATTAGCAGTCAGTCACAGGCTCTGTATGTCATTTGGTATTCGACCAAGTTGATTTTACTGCTCGGATGTCCTTCCTATCAAAAAATCCCTGGGGGAAAACCAACTCTATTCAATCAAAAAGCCACGTCATGCATTTTTCCAGGTGTCTCATATAACATGTGTAGCAATACTGTCGGTTTTGAGAGTGAAAAGTTATTTGCAGTTAATCTAAATAAACTATTGATGCACACAGTTAAAATTAATGTATAGCAATCTCTTTTGGCAAAATGAAAATATTAGTTCTGCTACGGTTGCACACTGCATGCAGGTTGAAAAAAACTATTGCAAGTGTTGATCCAAACCAGGTACTAGTTATTATTGGTGAACAACCAGCATATGCGTTACTAAATCAAGTACCAAGACAATAGCTTTAAAATATGACGAGGAAATCTGATGAGGGTTGCATGTAGAAATGGCAACTCTTGAGTTTTATTGGTGGATAGTTGTCAAAAGAGCACATGTTTACCAGGTGAATACATCAGCTCTTTTTACACTCCTTAAAGATGTATTGGAAGAAGAAAGTAATGGAAATGAGGCCTGCAAAGTTTTTAAAGAGTGGGTTCTCAGCCAGCAGAAAAAAAAAGGTGCTCAATTTTCATAGTAGTATTCTGTATTGGAAATATCACATTGTTATCTGGACCTGAAATTGCAGAGATGATTTTACGGTATGGAAATTCATTTAGTTTAGTTCAAAAGGTAATCGTCTAAAGAAGAATTCAAAATCCTCTACACAATATTTTGTAAAATATGTCTGACGAAGTATTAAGATCTGTCTTGGAAATAAAACAAATAAGTGAAAAATTAGAAACTATACAAAAGAGAGGTTTTTGCACTTAGTTGTCAGTTGCTAAATCACCCAATAAAAAGGAATAATTTAAAACTTCAATCAGAAAACAAGTCGTCATCTCAAAAACTAAACAGAAAATTAACAACTTAATACAAGACAGTTATATGCAAGTCTATTTGTTGCATGTCAGACTAGAGATAGAAGATAGAGATTTAAACAATTTTTGCTCACGCTTCTCCACCTACACTTTCCTAGTTTGAAAATTTCCGTCACACTAAAGGTGAAACAATGACAGTGTTAATTCCTTATGGGAATATTCTCCAATGTATACATGAATTGTGTTATGTGGTCCTGATATTGCACAAATGATAGCAACGAGAGGTTCACTTACATTGTCAAGAATTATCTGATGTCTCATCATGGGGATGGAAACGACAAGGAGAGTTATTTTTAAACCAAGTACATCGATTTGATGACTAATCTTTCAGTTTTATTTGTTTAACATCATCTGTTTTGATATCATCAAGATATACTGATTAATATATACTAATTTGGAGCTGGCATATGCTCGGTATGAGTAAAGAAAAACTTTATATTTTCGATATGATTATTATACTTTCTGCCTAGATTCCAATTGATAACATAATTTGTTTATTTCCTGCTGGAAAGTATTTTGTTCTGTGAAATACTTTTTAAAAAAATTGATTTCGATGTTGGATCACATTGGTTTTTATTTCGGTAGCATGTAGAATTTTAAGGTAACACTTACTATTTAACAAACATTAACAAATGTTATTTTACACGGATAAGATATCTACATAAATTAAAATTATAAAAAAAATGTATGTACGATGTCATACTCCTCAAAGAAAATCAGCATAGACTGCAAGAAAGTTTTGAGTTTCTACGTCTGTTATTTTGAGCCCTACTCCCTACTAAACTTTAAGTAGATACATTTAAAATTCTACACGATTGTCACAGCCTGTAGCCTGGGAATGTCAATAAATATATGGAACACAAATGGTGAAAAAACAAGTTGTTATAGATTATTGTAGCCATCAAAGAAAAGTCAAATAGAAATAGCGCTTACTACACGCCCTAGACCCCCACAGCTTTGATGCTAATTTCGGATTGTTTTTCAAAATAAATTCCTACACTGGCCCCTGTCAGGTTATATTTTTTGTACAGTTTTTGCTTCCAAACGCCGATATAGATTTTTTTGTAATTCGTGATTTCACTTAGGAAAGTGTAAAATAATGACCTTTCAAGAGTCAACGTGCTCTTTTCAAGCAAATGTTGTAGTTTGCCTGAACACTGGAACAGGTTGTCTCACAAAACGTCGTCTGTTTGTTGGGTGCTGTTGATAAAGCCTGAGAATAATTAAAGTGATAATCACTGAAACCTGATAAATGGCAGAAATATTCCAAATATAAATAATCTCAACATAAAAATATAAGATCTAAAGTAGTTTTTGAGGTAACGTCTGAAGTTTTGATGAGAAGCCATAGGAGTGGCAATTTTACCCTCTGGTTAAAAAATGGTTCATCCTCTTAGGACTGAAGATTTCGAATTAAATAAGTCTTTGAGAAGAGAAAAACTCAAGATCATTAATTTTTTCCTCTTTTATTTTTAGAAGTGGTCAAAAGGAAAAGTACGTGACAAGTTAAACAACATGATACTTTTTGACAAACCTACGTACGAAAAACTTTACAAGGAAGTACCCAGTTATAAGCTTATCACACCTTCAGTAGTTTCTGAAATATTAAAGGTTCGAGTATCTCTAGCGCGTGCCGCTCTGGAGGAGTTAGTAGAAAAAGGTCTTGTCAAAGAAATCGCTAGACACCACGCTCAAAGAATATACACGAGAGCAACAAAGGAATGATTTATAATGGCAGTAATAAATTATTCTTAATGCGACGTTTTTTTTTTTTTTTTTTCCCGGCTGGTGTAACCGACGGATTTCTAAGAATTCTCCCCATGTCTGTCAAATATTTTAATTAACCGCACATCATTTTTTCTCCTATTATGCATAAATGGCTTCAGTTAAAATTTAAAAAAAAAATTGGAAAAATATTTCGAGTGAAAAAGTCAACTAAAATAGAGAAAACGAAGAGGCTTATGTGTAAAAAAAAGAACCTGTAAATATCTCTACTAATACTTCTTTAAGGGAAGAAATTAGTGGGGGAATTTAATTTCGCGAGCGAAAAAACAAGGATTTGCGCTTAAATTAATTCTGCGAATTGGAAAATAGTAGGTTTTTCTTGAGAATTAAATTTCGCGAGTTACTTATTTACTCAAAGCAAAAGTCACAATATTTTGACAATTACCACTCGCAATCTACTTATTAGACTATGTTTATTCTGAAAATTAACGATTTAAAATCGATCATTACAATACGTAGTAAAAGAACAACACGAATATGCTATTTTATTTTAGAACAGCTAGGCTGAAAAAGAAGAAGCTGTGACTGGGCGAAGCCGAGAGCTTAGTTAAAAATTAGCTTTTGTCATAAAAGTGCTGCAAAATAAGAATATTTTTGGGCTGAAATCTTGAAAAAAGAACACTTTGCCTCTGCAAATTTACTGATTCTTTTAAAAATAGTGTACTTTATAGGTTCGCTAGTCGATTGGTTTATAATTGTACTTCTAAACCATGAATAAGAATTAAGAAAAGCAGGGGTACAATAGTGATAGAAAAAAGTGTGAAGACGATAATTTTGTAAATCGTTTTATGTTACACTTAACTTTCGTCATCTATAACTAGATCTGAAAATATATTTCTCTGTAAATCCTGAGAATCGAAGCGTTCATTCTAAAAGTTACTTGCAAATTCTTTGTCAACAGTTTGGATTATCCTTGTATCAGGTTAATCGTTTGAATCGAACGGGACAAGTTCCTGGAATGTGTGGAGTGACTGCAAACCTGCACTTTCTACTTCAATGGCATCAGCAATCCCAGAAGCTCTCCATCCATTAATGGCAACTTGTTGACCGGATTTAGTTGTCACATGGTTGAGAAACTCTTGTTATCCAGCTTGCGTGAAGAGGTTTTCACGTGGTAGCAGAAATTTTATATCGATGCTTTCTAAATCTGTTCCTTTCTCAACTTTCCATACTAACTCGTTTTGCTTGCAATTCGGAAAACTTTTTTATTACACACTCACGTGTGATACTTTCTTTTAAGTTAGGGAGGGAAACTGTTTTTAAATTTCCGTATTGCAGCGGCAGCTCTGTTTTCGGCGGCATACTTTCTTATTTCATAACGGTCTTTATTCGACCAAACTTTATATTTCTTCCGAAAATTCGATTTTGTTGCTTCAATTGAATTAGTTGCAACTTCATAATCCAAAATTCATCATGGGTATCTATTTCATTATCATCTCTGTCATCCCCCATAGGACCTAATATATTTTCGAAATTTTGCTGATCATTTTCGTTATCTATAAAATCCTCAAGAACTTCGTTTTCAGCTCAAAAAAAAATCAAGTCCTTTGAATTTCTCTATTGAAATCTTGGTTAACTTGAATTTAAATGTAATTTGACGGCTGTTTAGAAGTCACGTGATGAGTGAATTTGGATAAATTTTTAACATAAAATTTTAACGTAAATTTTTTTTTATACCATTCATCGACTAGATAAATTTTAGGACTTCTCCTAATATTTCAGCCCGATTTTTTAAACTGCTAAAGATATCTACAAAATATCTATCTCCGGGCAGAATAACGTGTAACATCTATAAATCAATATTACAAGATTTAAATACATCGTTGTTTTGTTGTTTACTCAAGTTTCGGAACTTATGTCGTTGAAACTAGAAAATTTTTTTTGAATAATAACTTTTTTAACCAAACAGAAAGTACAAAGCGATTTATTTAATATATACTCTCAACAGGATACATAGTTTTCAATATTATCTATATATGAGGGGCTATGTCACTGGTCGTAGGCTAACATAACCGTACCTTAAAAGCTTGAATACTAAAACAATGAGGTTCGAAACAAATACTTTTATCTCCAATGATGCCGTTGAAAATTTTTAAAAAGCGTCATGCAAATAATGTTTCACAGCAATTCAATAATTTCTTATAATAGTTCCCTGGGTGATGAGTGGAACTAGTTTACATTTCATTTATCATGACGGTATAATGATTTGAAACAGCCCAAGCTAGATGAAAAAGTTAATAGCCTTTTTATTCATAAATTTTTTGCCTTGCAGAGTTTAGATCTCGAAGTTTGTAAATTTACTGTTATTTTTGCAAAACGTAATCAATAATTATTTACCACAGTATACCGCATTTACATATTGAGGACCGAGGTGACCGTTAACTAAATAAAAAATATCGTCTATTGCAGCCATGTTAAATATATTATAAATTTTACTATTCCATCGAAGAGTCCCTAAAAAATACGAAATATATTTCACGTGGTGGGTATTACTCGAAAATCCGTATTAATATATTTGATACATAGGGGCTGGTAAAATTGAACCGGGAATCTTTATATCAAGTTTAGCACCCCTTGGAGCATGTGGAGTTCACATAAAATCTCATTCTTGCCCATTACTACAGTATTTTTAAGAATATTGAATAGGATAAACTTTCGCAAGGAAAAGGATTCCAGGATATTTGCTGGAAAGTTTATCCCACAAAACTTAAAATATTCCAAATGTAAAGTTTTTTATCGTTTTTTAGACAAAATGCTTTCGAAATATTAGAATCATAAATATCATTTTTTTTTTTTTTTTTTTAAAAGGAACTAAAAAGTCAGAAGAATGGTTTTTATTCATAAAGTGAACGTTTAAAACACTTTAAATTTCCACTAACGTCTTAACTTTGTGCATTCGTTTCTATCATTACTCTGTCCCATATTCGTCAAGAACTTTTACCTAACTTTATTTTGAATGTTAAGTCGCGTTAATGTCAATTCGTTCACCACCCATCCCACTGGAATTTAAAAGCATTTTTTGCCCTAATACAGGGCCTTTATAACAAAATTCACCCCTCCCAGATAATTCGAAGCACAAATTTCTCCGCGACCCACAGATTTGTCTGTTATATTTTATATTGAAATATTTTAAAACAAAAAGTTGCTCTCTCAACTTATTTGACAACAAGAATAACCCAGTGGGGATTTCACCATTAAATTTGTCCGGGTATTTGATTGCAAAAACATTTCCACCCCGGTGATTTTACAAAAAAAATTTGGGGTCGGCAAAAGAAGATAATGTATTCTTTAGAATTTTTAAGGCCAAAATTTGTTTTCAAGAAAAAACAATTTACGCAAAGATTAAGAAAAAGCGGAAAACCGCAAAATTCTTAAAAAAAAATTCCAACGCGAAAAGATAGTTTATGCCAAGAAATAAAAGAAAATCGCAGTTACCCTTTAATTTGTTCAATTAATTATTAATTTAAGTAATTCTAAAAAAATGTTGACTTTTTAAATAATTATTATTTATTTTGTTTTACTTAATACTGCACATCATTATTGACGGGAAATACCTATTGGCTATAAAAGCCTTACTCTATTTATGTTTTAATACCGCCCAAACACGGATGCGCCTTCAGAATTATTTATATTATTTTATTAAAAACGCCGTTATCTTTGTGACAATTTTTGACCGAGGTTTTGACTGATTGAACCAATAATAAATTATGCGGTTGAGATTTAGGTGTATTTTACCGATTCATTGATTCGAGTGAGCTACTGCCTTAGAGGCATAAATTCTCAATATTTTACATATCTATTATAGATTTCTCATTCGTGGAAAATATCGTAAAATTATGATGGTCTAGAAATCCGTTATGTTTAGCAACCGGAATGGAATGGAGAATTGATTTTTAGTTTTGAATTTATTAAAACTTTAAAAATTAGCTAAATTTGCTCTATTCAGGGATGCATTTTTAGGTCATTTGATGCATGTATTTTATTTAATAGTAAAATTTTAGTCTCAAAAACATGCAACAAGTTTGGCAATATACCAGGTGCATATTTCAATGTTAATGAATAAAGAAACATTTGAGTGAAAAAAATTAAGAATAGTATAGCAGCTCTAAGTCACACTATCTTCTAGTAAATATCTCAATCACATTTCATCCAAACCCCATGACTGTCCTCCCAAATTTACTGTTATATAGCGGATTTCTGACGCCTCAAATTTATTATTTTCCCTCCAAACTAAGATTTTGAAAAAATTTCTGACCATTCCCCCTATTTATTACACCTGTACCACAACGGATTTGAGTTTATGCTTTTTGGAAGTCCTAATCAAATAAATGAATTGTGGTGGGGTGTTTACCTGAGCAGAAATTTTTTTGACAACATTTTGAGTTGAAGAAAAATTTGATTTTTTTCCTAGAGTGTATAAGTGTCCAGTTTACAACACACGATACCTCATAAAAGTTAATATAAGAGTCAACAATACTTTCCAAATAATAAAATAAAGAATGGTCATAAATTTACTAGTTCCATTATTATTATCTTCTTGCAATGAATCAAAGCTATCTGAAAACAGTTTCTACTTTGTTGTTTGAAGATCATTGTAAAAATCCAATCAGACTTGGTAAACCACCAATGCCACCATGAATAACCAACCTCCGTCTTATCAGTGTATGGTTTCAATCGATATGCAGTAAATTTAAAATAAGGTTTAAAATGATGTTTTTCAAAATATTATGGATGGCCACCATCAAAAGCCCATATTAAATCGTTCAGATGGATTTCTGTTTTCTAAAAATTATTCTACAATCACAACATCAAAACAATACCTTTATTTATAATCTTGGTGGCACTGTTGTCTGGATATTTTTGTAAATTGTACTGTAATTAATGTGTGATTCACTTTGAACAGGTTCTTAGCTGGCAAGATATATTTTCCAACTAAAAGAAAACAATTCTTCGTAACAGAAATGTAACCTTTTCAAGTTTTCTAATCAAACAAAAATATTTCTTTCACACAGCAAAAATTTTTGCAATAAAATAAATAAATCTAATGAAAAGAAAATAAAACTTTCTCAAGGGTGTAGTACAGTAATAATTTTTTTTTTAAAATTTGGCTGTCGATTTCTTACCCGCGTAGTTGCAGCTTGATACCTACAATAGGAATCCTTCGTAAACAAGCGATTTATTGCTTTGCTGTCATCACTTTCCGAATAGTGGAAGAGAACAGTCGCAACCGATTTAAAACATAAGTCATTGCTTGAAATAACATATATTAACAAGAAGTAAAATATGTAATCTTTATTTCTCGTATTTACATTCTGTGCCAAAACTAGGTTATGTAGGCTGATTTTCTTGGAATAAAAACATTAGCAACTATATAATAATCCAAAGCTATGGTAAAAATTGGAAAAAATCGGTTTACACACATATTTTTAAAAATTAATTTTGAAATACTTACGTTTTTTAAGGAGTTTTTAACCGCGAAATCGGATTCTGCTATGAATAAATTGGCAGAAACAAAAATTTTTGAAAAGATTTTTTTTTTCAATTATTATAAAATATGTAAATAATCAATAAAATTGTTTTTCCAAAAATAGGCGAAAAAGAGTCTGATGGAATATGGCACAGCATATTGATGTCAGACAAAATTCATAGGAACCAACATTTAAAATTTCATTTTGCAAATTTTTCATATTTCAAAAGAAACCAGTATATTCATTCCACTTTAAGATGGTCTTAGAGTAATAAATAGCACGAAAATCTAAAACAATATTTTAATATATATTATTTCTCTTTTTATTCTCTGTTTCAGAAAAAGTCTTCGGATCTGGTAAAAAAGTTCCAACGTCAGCAACGACGCTGCGCTTAGCAGCTCAATCAAAAATGGTCACACATGCTTCAAACTTTTATATATTCGTGAAAAGTAAATAGAGAGTCTGCCAGAATTTTTGGCTAGGTTGAATATAATTTAAACTTTGCAATATTTACATAATGGCGGATTCCAGACCCTATTTTGTTTACGGACTAATTTTCGTTCAAGCAAATCTGTAAATGCAATTTCCTATTCGCAGACACTGTTTTTTATTATAAATCAATATTTCATATAATATATAATATATATCTTTTATATAACAACTTTTACAAATTGATGATCCGAAAAAAGTCGTAAAAATATTTTTTTTCGGGTCGGTTTTGGGCAAAAAAATGTCAAATTTGGTTAAAATGCTGCGCTTTTTAGCACAAAGAATAATTTTTTTTTTTTAACAAGTAACTAGATGTTCTGTGATAAAATAAAGATAGAAAAACTAAAATAACAAGAAATAGGTCAAATAGAAAGACATAGCAAGTAGATTTTACGGACCAATAATTTTCAAAATTTAAAAATCTTATTTAAGGACACAACTTATAATATGAGCAGTATCTGCTGAAAATTTCAAAACTTTTTCTCAAAGTTTAGTTGACATATGTTGCATAGCGCTTTAAAAAAAACTGATTTTAAGAAAAGCCCATATTAAAAGTGACCAACAAAAATATGAATAATATATCTAAAAGTTCTCACAAACCTCTCTTTTTTAAGCAGTGTTTTGGTCCCTAAAATCTTTACACTTATTTATCAAAATTTCTTCTAGATATTTTGATTCGCTTATAGTCTTCTTATGTAAAAAAATTCTTCAGTATATCATTTAAAATGTTGGGTATTTCTCTCATGTACCCATTCATTAAAACTAATGATTGTTTATCAGAAGTACCCAATTCTAATCATTCAAACCAACATAAACTTAGTAAACCAACATGACTTAGGGAGAGGTAGAGGGCTTTTATTTCTGAAATAATTTCACGGTTAATTAAAATTTAGTGCCATGAACAATCTGATGCAGCATCTTTGTTACACTGTGGTAAGAAACTTGTGAATTTTATCTTGGAAGAAAAAGGAGTTAATGAAAAGGTGGTGTTTCTAATAGAAATTTAAACCTTCATGTTCTTGTGTGTGGGCATCAGAATCTGGTCTTTCTCTTCAAAATACACTACTTTCATTTTTATGTAAATACTTTGTTTGAACCTGCTATTCTTCTTTATGATAGTTTTACATTAAAAACAAGATTATTTTATTTATACATAGGCTAAAAATGCACTGCAAAACATTCATAAACTTTGATGGAAAAATTCCATCATGTTGTCTTGTTTATTCTGTTGTGTATATTGTCTTGTTTACTTTTACTTTCTATAAAGTCATGTCAAAACTCAAAAAAAACACTAAACATCAAACGCTGCAGAGATTGTTATTTCTAAAAGCAGATGGGAAAAATAGCACGCCAGAAAATTTGAATTATGCACCATGAAAGAATTTTTATATCTTCATATTTATTGTATAACATATAATATTTATTTTAATTTTATATACTTAATATACATGGAAGAAAAAACTATTTATTTTCAGAAAATGAAGCTAATTAGATAATTTAACCTGATGATTTAGATAAATTAAACCTTATTTTCTGTAAATAATTTTTTTATGAATTTAATTCCAAGAAAAATATTTCTTATAAAGAGAAAAAATATCTACACAAGTTTTATGGATTTTCCAGTAATGAGTTGGACCATTGCATCTGCTGGTTATTAGGGTTTTCCAGTTTAATTGATTTTTAGTGAAAACAATCAATGCCCAATCTACGAATGCCCAACATATTATTTTGGTGGAGATTACAAGGCATGTAACAGTCATCATTATTATCAATTTTTACAGCAAGCTGATGTGTTTTTTTAATTCCCCGATGTTTTGGTTTTATTGTAAGTGATGATATGAAATATTATAAGAAATTAGTGCTTTTGATGGGCTATTTTAGTATTTGTTGTTTGGTAGCGATCATACTGTGACATCGTTTAAATTTCTGTTGCATCTTTGTGGAGTTTTTTTTGGATGAATCCTAAGTATTTATATTAGAACTTCGTATTTTTATTCACAAGACACTTATTTCTCTCATTCATGTTGAGATCGCCGGTGGTGAAAACAATTATTGAAAATCTACATATGCTGAGATTTAGAACAATCGCGAGACAAACTTTATCAATTAACTCCTATTATGCCATGTCTGCCAAATAATCTACTGTTAAATCTGAATGCAATTGGCCTTGGCAAGTATACAAAAATGTTCATTGCAGACAGTTTCTGTACCTAAAAGAAACTAGCGTGGAAATGCTGTTTCCTAAAAAGAGCACGTATGATTTTCGGTACAAAGAGTTATCAGGGTTCGTTCTATATCAAATTGCACATATTAATAGAATATAATAACAAGCCAAAGATTGATTCATGAAAGTTTTAAAATTGAATATTTTTAACAGCCAATAAAATAATTATTTGCATAAAGAGCGAGAAGAATTATAGGAAGGAAGATGATACCTTCTTCGTGAATTTTTTGGATGTATTAATAATCATAATTATAATCACATTTTTACACTTTACTATCACGTCAAATCAAATTTCCATTTTGTTTGATCACCCTCTGAAAATTGATGTTACATGAAAGTACACAAGTTTGATGTCTGATTAAAAACCGAGTTGCAATTTCAGATCAAAATCATCATCCATATAGTCTTAACCTACTTACCCACTTTTATAACGATTGCTCACCTTGCCAGTAAGGTAGAAATTCTTGGAGACTAGTCCAGTTGGCACAAATGTTTTGATATTCATGTTTTGACATAGATGTTCACTTCCCCGTATTGGAAAACTTCCGAAAAACCATTTCCAAAAATTTTCCCTCATACATTACTCTGAAAAAGTTTGCATCTCTATTCTATAAAATTTCCCCTTTAACCAATTTTTTTTAGTGGGTATACACCACCATTTTTAAATGGGAAACTATGTAACTGCAACCTAGCGCTCTTTTTCTATAAGGCTTTTAACGACACATGCAAAATAATAGAATAAGCAAGTATAGATTGGTGAACAAAACATCCACTTAAGCTGGAAATAATCATTCTTTCATCTAATAACGAATTTACAAACACAATTTTTGACAAAAATTCATCAAGGTCTCTGGCGGAAGTAGGAGAGATTTTTAAACATAATGCTGCACGATGTCTTTGCAATTTATCAGTACAGACAACAAACGGTGATGCAATTTTCTTCCAGTCCATGTCAAGAGATCGTATGCCATTTATTTACACTTTATCTATTATTAATTTTGGACGACCTATTTAACCATTTTTGTCAAAAGAAACTTTTGATTCCATGTTATAAGATTTCGTTAAAGAAATCCATTCATGTTTGTACTTGAAAAGAAGACTAAATTCATTAAGATACGTTAGCAAATCATTAGTTTTATTTATTTCACATTTCTGGAATAGGCACAAACAAGTCAAACCATAAATAAAAATAAAAATATTGGGTGATCGAGACAGGGTAACGTGAATGACTACGAAATTTTTTCACGCGCGTAAACTTAGTTTTATCAACGACTTGGAAGTCTTACATGAAAGAATATTTATATAAATTCAACCACACACGCAAATTCTTATATCAAAACAGAAATTGTATTTTTTTACAAAAATATTTTAAAAAGATAGTTTTATACTTTGGAAGATAGTTTGTACACCATTAAGTTTTCATATGTAAAACGATAAAAAGATAAGAAAATTCAAAGATAGTGCTATATTTCAAAAATGATAGTATTTTTACAGGTTTACTGTTATTGCTGATTATGGCGCAGCATTATTGACGTTTATCACTTTATGATAAGATTTAGAAATTGTCTATTTTAAGTTGTCAGAGCCGCTTAAATATTTTTGATTTAAAAAGTATGTTAAAAAAACGATTTCTAATTTAATTTAGCCCTGAGAATATTCCAGTGGTTTTCGCCTTTTACAAAAACATTCCTAGCTAATTATAACAGTGATATTATCGCTCGCTAAATAGATAATCAAATAAATATATACAAATCAATTCGGTTATCTCATTGGAAGACTCGAACCCCAACCACTGATTTGAAAACCAGTGTTCTAGCCACTAAACTACATCCACCTTCACTGCCAGTGCATTGATTTACCCTCATTGTGTTAAGCACTACTACAGCAACACTGCAGAATATTCTTAATTAGTCTGATTCCCAGGTTTTTGACTTGATTTGACAAATTAGGTACCATCACAGTGTTAACTTGTTATGAAGAAATCTTGGATATCCAAAAATATTTCTTAGACCAAAAGCCTCATTCCTAACTCTTGTAGCCTTGTATGAACAGCCTGCTTGTACAACAAGGCGGGTAAACCACACCTCCATCATCCAAAAGAATGTTTTAGAGCCTACAATACTAAATGATGGGTATTATGTATGTATCGTTTACATTGAGACTTATTTTCTTGTTTTAAACTATTGCTAATTTGTTATCTTCAACAAAATGTGCATGCGGATTATCTAGATAGTGACTTTTCAATAGTGTCCGTAATTGACTCATTCAACAATAGATACGCAAGCGATTTCAACCACGATTAAATAACATCGAAAAACTGATAAAATGGGAGTTAATTATTGCAATGATATCTTGACCCATTTTTTTGAAAATACCTATTAACAACCTTGAAAAATAAAGCATTTCAATCAATGACAGGTCGTCATCTTACTTTTAATGAAAGTTTGATACCCCAACTTAACGAATAAAGATATATTTTGAATTTATTCAAACACCCGTATTAATGTTGAGTGGATCACGTGGTTTGGAACACTATTTAAATTTTGAAATCAAAAAAAAAAAAAGGTAAATATCATGATGCAGGCTGATTTTTAAAAATGATGACATTTTCCCAAAAAGAAAAATTGAAGACGAAAATACATTAAACCGATAGTACTGAGCTTTACAAATAGCGAGCTACCTCAAAATCAAAATTTCTACTCAATTATGGCCCAAAATTTGTTTCCATATCCAATCGAATACCATTCATGAATGTTATTACCAGCACGGAATGCTGTGTGCTATGCTTGTAAAGAATGAATAAAAATTATAAACTGAATAATTACGATAAAAAGTTTCAAATGTACCTAAGGATAATTTTAACATTCCGAGATAATCTAACATCAGAAATGCCATATAAGATATAAGAAATAACACTAAAACTAAAATTTACCCTTTCGATAAGGGCTCTGGCTTTGTCATCATAAACGAATAAGATGCAATATCAAACACAGAAGAAGAACTAGGTAACGCAACACCGATTGACAACGGTCCGACTGAAGAATTGACAACGAAAATGCAAAATCAGCTATACTAACTCAAAAAACAGAGAAAAACTATCCTATGCGCACAATTGCGTCAAATGTAGGAATACCTCCATGCAAAGTCTCAAAAAATCTCGTCAAAATTATTAATCACAAACTAAGCAAAAACACCCAAACAGTAACGAATCCTTCTTCTTTTTTGTTTATGAAATATATATATATATATATATGTAAATATTTAAAAATCGGTTTTTTACAGAATTATAATCTATATTTATTAAGTCTGCGAATTATATCCAGAAAGGTAAATAATGTCTCCTTGATCTTATGTTTAAATGCGTTACAGTTTGTGATTGATTCTATTTCATTAAAAAGCCTGTTCCATATAAAGGGACCTTTTGATGACAGACAATTTTTTCCCATGGCATATATTCTCAAAGGTTTATCTAACCTTACAAAGCTGTTGCGTAGCGGGATTTTTCTATTTTCAGAAATTTTAAACTTACTCGCTTACTCACTCACTGTCTTACTTACTTACTTCCTCACTTACTTACTTACTTACTTACTTACTTACTTACTTACTTACTTACTTACTTACTTACTTACT
>JAUZNK010029862.1:8306-19011 GCA_035046665.1 Euphysa ruthae
TTGACTCTGCAACTCTAATGACTTTTTGACTCTGCAACTCTAATGACTTTTTGACTCTGCAACTCTAATGACTTTTTAGCTCATTTTTCATTCCAGACTTTAAGCGGACTGTAGCATCAACGGAGACAATATGATTTTTTAAGAAAAAAGGCCGTTCAATAACCAAAACTCATCGAAAAAGGCGATTTTGGGACAATAAAAAAAAAAAAGCCAGCAAAATAATTCAACAAATAGCATAAAAAATATGTATTGAGTTTTCGTAACAATATCGCTTACTATAATACAAATAATATAAAACCAAAAGTGAAAAGTAGAAAAATGCGCGAGTGAAGAATAAAATGACTGAAGTTAAAATAAGAATTTAAAATACTAAAATGAAAAAATAAATTTTAGGATGTCAGGGTTTATTAAAAAACGAAGTTTAATTTTTCTGCATTAAGCCATAACAACAACAAAAAAAATAAAAATAAAAAATGTTTCATGGCAATAATATGTGGTTAACACTCGTATTTCCTTTTTAGTACTTTTTAGATAAATCTTATTACCTATATATATATATTAGCTACCTATGTTTAAGGTGCGTGGTCTTAGGTAAGTTTCTCGTTATCAACAACACCTTTTTGAAATTTTTGGTATTTTAGTTCCTAGATTTTGATAAAAAATCACTGATAAGCAAATAAAAGCAATTAGACATGGTTCATAGTTGACAAAATCCAATTCAGAAAATTTATTAACTAAAATAACGCTTTTTAAAGCAGATTTAACAATAATAAGCGAAGTGAACTCGAAATGGTTTTGAGGTGTAATTTTGGTCTGAAATAATTGTGCTTATATGAGAATTTTATTTCAGCTAGAAATTCTTTTGTCGATAAAATCATGCTACTAGTATTGCATGATTTTATTGATTATAAAATTCTTTTCGGATTTCAACGAAACTCCCTTAATTAGCTTCAAACAGTTATGAGTTTTCAAAACTCAAATCGGTTTGAGTTAAATATGGTTATCACGTAAATACGGTTACCACGTAAACACTATCTAAATTATAAAATAAAATTCTGTTAAGAAACTTCTATAGAGAAATTTCTTGAAGCAGATATCTCGAAATTATTTTGCATAAAGATATATATTATTTAACTTATATATTCTAAGGGTAATGTTATACTCCTTATTATCGCTAAAAACTCACCCTAAAAATAGAAAAATTGATTCTGCAAACACTAATTCCCTTGATATGTAAAACTTTCTACTGCACCTGGGAATAAAACCACATGTAAACAATTCCTTTAACCTATTTCAAAAACGAAGCGCTAAACGTTTTAATGATCTTTATTTGTGGTCCCATTTAAGTGTTTTCACAACTTCAAAAATTTCTCAGTTTTAACTAAACGTTTTCATCCATAAAAAAAAACTGAAGATTGCGTTTAAAAACAGTATCATTACAAAGATAACTTTAATCACTGTTGCCACTGGCAACGTAAGTAAGTCAAAGAGTCAGAGGTCAACGATTGACTATTTCTTGAAAAATACTTTAAGAGGAATTAGCTGCGCAATTTGCATAAAATTTGAAACCCCAAGGAAGGCAATAATATTTAAAAAAATAAAGGATCTATATTTAAATAAATAAACTATAAGAAAACTGGTGTTCACGTTAAGACTATGATTAATCTATATAAACACAGTCGTTGCACAAAACAGGTGGTGTTTCCGGCGTTTTAAAAAGGGTTATTATGAGGACCATCTCATCGCAGATAAAAAAAATTGAGGAAATAAATAAAAAGCCCTAAATTATTTCAATTATTTTCTGGGATTAACCTAAAATATCTATTTACAAAAACATCTTATATGGTAGAAGACTTAATGTCTGATTGCTCTTTGTGAATCTAAATTTATCACATATTTCATTTTTAGAATAAAGAGTTCTAAACTAAAAATGATCAATGAGAGGTAAATTTTTAGACAGTATTTCAATTCGTTTATTCTTTAACAATTAATATTGCGTTTTGATAATACCATGCACCATGTTAAACTTCCTATGTTGTCCAGAGACCATGAGGCTAAATAATAAACCAAACGAACAATGATACATGAATACATGGCTAGAAGCTTTTAAATACCGTTTAAGACGCACATGAAATTCTCATTTATTTATTCACAACAGTTTGATATTTTTTTGTCTATTTCATTTAAACTAAAAAGCGACACAGCACTCCCACAGCATCCGAACCCTAATAATCATAAGCGTGTTATAAGTGATTCATGAGCCAGTGAACTCCAGTTTAATTTAGAAAATAATTCTACATATAAGTTATTTTTAAAATATCTACTCAAATATGCCTATCAAACCACGCGCAGCAAACATAGCTATGTCAACAAAATTTATAGTAAAATAACGCCTGAAGATAAAATATCAAACGAATAATATTTTTCAGAATTGTATTTAAATTAACTTAACCCGGTTATGTACCTGACCGTGGTGAGTTAAATTTATCTCATTAAATTAACCTTGGCTAGCCGGTATATAAATTAATGGGTTTTATAGCAGTAAGATTCAGACACTATTTCAAGCTGGAACTACTTTAAAACAAAAGCACATCATAAATCTTTAAAAAAAAAATCCCTGGGCGTTTATTACTTTTCGACATTTTCATTAAAAAGCTAAAGCAAAAAGGCCTATAACTGAACCAGTATCATTACCGAACGCATCAAGAAAAAAGAAAATAAAGCCGGAACATAAATTTTGTAATGTTCAAATCTAATCAAATGGTTAATTTTAAGCAGATGAAAAAGTTTATTAAAAGGGAGACGTTAAAAAGATGGGGAGAGTTTATTGGAGGACAATCAAAAGCAAGATTTTTTTTTTTTTTTCCCAATTGGGGTACATATTGCTGCATCACGATCTTTACAACATTTCGAGGGGATATGCGTGCGTGAATAATCTCATATATTTATATTATTTGACAATCAATTTACACAAGATCAGCTTGTGTTCGTTCTATTACTCTCAAGTTTTGAGAATGTATCGTACAAATTCTTAGTATCAATTGCTAAGGCGTGCGCTGCGGCTAACATGTGTTTTCTGTTTTGTTGATCTAATGTTGTATCAGCATATTTTTGCGCCACTTTCATTCTATTTACTAATTCAGCCATATCAGCAGAAAGCACTTTTCGACCAAGTTCAATCTAGAAATAAACAAAGCAAAAATAAAGCAAAGCTATGTAAAATTTAAATTTTTATAACAATATGCAAAATTTAACATTGATTGACCTAGAAACCAGATTTTTCGCTTAAAATTCCAATCTTTTAATTTCGATGTCACTCTGCAGATTCTGAGCAACTTTACCACAATTTCAATTTAAAACTTTTTTTTATCAAAACATTAAAATTAAAAGTTTGTTTTATTCATGTCTTTTTTTAAGATCACGGATGATATTTCTTCGCACTACAGTTTAACTGACGTTTTCATATGAACGTCTGGTAAAAGAGTTTGACAGAAACCTATATCCCAACATTTTTTATTACCTTTTGGAGGTATATTTCTAAATCTTGAGTTGAATTAGAAATTTCAATTGAAGACTAAAAATTTTTTTTTTTTTTTTTTTTTTTTAAAGGACTAAAATTACTCCCTTTCAAAAAAGATAGTTGAAAAATTGCGATTTCAAATCCAGTAATTGGAGTCCCTAAATTCCAATTAGACAAATCTATTTTTGATTTGAAAATCAGTATTGAACATTATCTATTTATGCGCCTTGATGGAAGCAGGAATGATTAAGCTGTTGCATGTTAAATATTATAGAATATTTGTTTTCGTAAAAAATTACGAACAGTATAGAAAGTATATTATTCGATATTTTACATTCAAACTCCAAATCTATTACTGTAGAAATACTTTATAGACATCCAACTCCAAATAAATTTTTAGAAACTAAACGAAATGGCAACTAATTGTATACTGAGCAGATAGAAGTTATTATCTTAGGTGAACTTAACTTGTACAAACGAAATTAATCCATATTTAAGCACACAAATTTAAGCACAAACCAAATCCGTTACTAAAGAAATATAAATAATTTTTATCAAAACAAGTGATAAAATATCTCACCCATGTTCTTCCAGCATTGTGCAATCAATATTGGAATATCGGATAAATTTAGACTATGAATTTTTTCCAGATATTGATAAAGAATATACAGATTTTACATCAAAGATCCAACACTGAGAGTAATAAATAGAAGCAGTTTAATAGAGAGATTGCAGAGAAAATTGCTATTCATAATTTTTTTTTTTTTTTAATTTCAAACCAAAAAAGTATCATATTCACCGGGAAAAAGAAACACCAAGTAAGCGAAATTAGATTAACTGTAATAGCATTAGGTCTATTTTTAGTGATTCGATAAATACATAATTGTTTATATTTTTATAAGTTCGAAAAACTTTCTGAGGTAATTTCGATTTCCAATATTTTTTATTCGGACGTTATAAGAGTGCGTATTTTTTATTCGTACATAACAGGAGTGCGTGTTTTTTATGCGTCTCAGTAAATATCTCCGTTTGTGTGTTTACAGTACATTTCAGTGTTGGTGACAGATTATTTATCTTATTTTATTTTAAGATCGTCGACTTTTGTGCTGCTATTTTCTAAACTATGGCTAAATTGAATGTTTGATGGAAGAAGTTAAGTTTATTTATAACACAGTCGTCGAAATAAAGTTTCATACAACTTATAACGTAGTCAATATACCATTTTTAGCCTGTGAAGTGTTCAGTTAGTTAAAGTATTACATCTCTTTTTAATTAGAATTCCAACATCGGCAAATACGGAACCTAACGGTGAGCCCACGTACTTTTAAAAACTTGGATAATTGATTTTGACTAAAAATTTTGTATAAATAGTTCTGATTTTAACTCTTTAATGCACGAGGTACGTGTACCAGAGATAACTCTACATTCTATACACCAAAATAACGTTCTCGTTGAGTAGAATACAACAATTTAAAACCGAAAAATATTTCTTGTTTTTAAAAATTAATTCTATAACCGTATTTGTGACACAAATGGTTAATACTTGTGAAACACATGGTTAATACTTGTGACAATAAACTAAAATGACCGGGTGTAAAAGAATGAAATTTCCTTAAAATTTCAGCCGAAGAACCGCTGCGATTTTGAAGTTATGTCATATAAATGTCCAGTGTACTGCATGGGGTGCACTAAAGGATTGACTATAAAAATACGGCTTAAGGTTTCAGCGTAATTTTTCAGGTAAATAATGACGCAAAATGATATTTTTTTTTTTCTGATTTTAAATAGCTGCACGTTCTTTCATTTTGAAATACATTTGAGGTAAATTTCAATATAATATAGCTGTGCTTCTTTAAATCACAGCGTGAATCTTGAGTATTCTTATGTATTATTTAAAGTTTATTGTAATTTGAAAAAAGTATTGTGCAAAATAACAAGCAGTAATAGCATGAAAAATCTCAGTTTTGGATCAAATGGAAAGTTTTGGGGCTTTAGACAAATTTTTGGGAAATCAATAAATATATTGATGTTTTGCTATATATCTTTTATCTGCCGATAAAAGCATTTTCATATTCCTTCTTATTTATCGGATTCCTAGAAAGGAAATGAAATATTTTAATAGCTCCATTATATTTGTTATTTTGATCTGAAAGACATGAAATACAATAACAACTTACTTCTTTATAAGTAACTTGATTTACTTCTGCTAATAAGTCTCTTAAATTCAAACCAACGACCTAAATAAAGGAAAAAAGCTGTAAATAATCACATATTTAGTTGTAAAAAAAGATTTTATTGCATATTTTTAAAAATTATTTTATACCAGAAATTTTGAAATTAATTTTTATTATAGCAATAATAATAATAATAACTTTTTCAAATAAAGTATCAAATTAAAGAGATTTTCATACAGTGGAAGTTTCACGAATAAGTCTAAATATATGTATGTTCTAGTAAGAATCCTTCAACTAATCACCAGATATTAGCAAGATCGAATGCATGCAAATATTTGAATGAAAATTTAACAGGGCTAACGGAAATAGAGAAGAGAGCAGACAGAAATAAATGAGCGTTTTAAAAATGACAAAGAAACTGGCAGAAAGATGGCAGAATGGTACAATAGCAAAAAAGATACCGACAAATAATGAAAATCAGATATGCAGATAAATGAACTAAAAGAGTAGAAAACTTTAAGGAAAAAAAATAAAGAAAACGGTATATGTCAGCTGATATAGCTGTAGTAAAATGTGACATAGATTAGTAGAAAAATCATTAATTGCTTGACACACACACGATGTTAGTTTTTTTTTTTAAATAAGCATATATAATAAACTCTAACCAATATTGCAACTACAACCTACCTTCACTAGGTCGAGAAATTCTTCGGGTTGTGCATGCTGCACACCTGTATTAAGCTCGATAACAGATTTCACCACACTTGTCGTGAACGAATAAACGCGCTCTATATCAACAGGCCTACTATCGACAACCACAGGAGGTGGCTCAACTGGTTTTGTTGCATTCACTGTAGATTCTGCCGCTGCAGCTTCTTTCTGCAAAGCTAAAGAAAATAAGACATTAGTCCCATCATTTTTTCAAAGACTTGATCTGGATGAAATTATTAGTTTTTAACCAAATATTTGGTTTGCAATATACCGAATTTCCCGGTCCTCGCCAACCCGTTACAACCGCACTAAACAAGACAAAAAGGCAAAATATTTGGTGTTTTAGAGCAAGACGCTACTTAGCTTATCTTCAAGTTTAAATGTACAAATTTCAAACATTGAATTTTGAAGAACTTTTTAAAATTTTAACATTAATGTAAATAACGCTTACATTATTATTTCTTTTAGTCAACAGAATAGAACAATTCGTATGAATTTGCATTTATGGATTGATTTTTTCTTAATATCGTAACTGCACCAATAAGTTAGATTACTATTGCAAAATATTCTTGTAGACTTACCGCATATAATTAACACGTCAAGTTTTTTTCAGCTTAGTAATTTCGTTGAATCTTCCAAAGAAGATTCTTTTTTCAAAAGAAGTTAAGCATCAATGTAATAATATACAAACATCCTATAAAAAGTGAGTTCAAACCCTTTTACCTTCATTATGTCCAGTAGTATTATTCCTCAATTTTTCGTTATCAGGTTTGACAGGCTTTGCATAATCTGCGTCTATCCTCAAAGAATTACTTCGAACAAGTGCAGGAGGTGAAGGTTCACGGGGACGTGTAGATAGAGGTATTGTACCAATATTTGTTGACTCAGGGTTAGGGACACTGTCAAATGTTAGAGGCGATGGAATCTAAAAAAAAAGAGAGATAAAATCTTTTCTTCTATTACTCTGATCATGAGGACATAAAAAGTTTCACCAACAATTTCAAGATGAACTGTTTTTAGCCAATTTTAATCTATTCTGGGGCAAAGTTTTCAGTGATTTGATAGCAGCCCCTGAATTCAAAAAAATTTTCAAAATATCAAAATCAACATAAAATTTTTTTAAAGTAAATTTAAATAATTCAAAAACAGATGATCAGAAAAAAATAATCGTATAAGTTCAGATGGTTTACAAGAACAAACTGAACATACATTTTTTGAAAGAAGATCTTTTCTGTCAAAACTCCACAGTGGTATACTTCTGCGTAGAGGTGCTATAAAAATTAAATTAGAAATAATCGAGGTGAAGATAGATAATTATATAATAAGATAATTAATATTATTTAGCAGGTATCAAACACGGTAAAATCGGACTTAACTGAATCATAATTTACTTGAAGAGTAGAAAGTTTCATTGAAAAAAAGTTTAGCAGGCCGAAAAAAACGCAAAATTTTTGTCATACAGTTTCGCGTATGGTGGTTTTTTGGAGAAATTTTGCGAAAAACATTCGCGTATTAAAAAAAAAGTCAATTAAGGTAGGAGAAAAATTTTGGAAATGCAGCATGAGCAAAGGTACATTTTTTTTAAAAGTATTTTATAAAAGTTTATCAAGCATACAACTCCTACAAACACAGTTAGTTTTCAGGCTCCTCCCACTCAGAGTCACTTTCATCATCATGCTGAATCCTGCTGCCATAAAACAGTTCAAACTCACTCTGCGTGAGACCACAAATTGTCAAAAGATGAAAATCATCTGGCTGTCCAATGTCATCGCCAAGCATTGGATCCATATCATGAAAAGGGTCAAGTGGTAGCATTTTTTCTGAGCCAAAAAATACCAGCAGCTTTCCATCCACTATGAATTATTTCTTTTCCTTTCGAAGTGGTCATGTGATTGTAGAATTCCACGAGCCAACTAGAGTGAACAAGTTTAAGCTTGGAAAACTGTAATCCAATTTGAACATTGTCAAAAGACACAAAGAAAAAAAATCATTGTAATCGATAAGGAAATAATTTGCTATGCTGTACTTCAATGAAAAATCATAGATTTTGTTAAATTCCTATAAGTATTTCCAGTCAAATTAGCTTTTTATTGGACTGAAAAACTTTCGGGGGAAAAAACGTTTTGCTGATTAAAATTTTCTAAGGCATAAACTTTGGCAAAAATGTTAAAAAATGCGAAAGTATCTTCCCACGAAAGCTTCTACTCTAAAAGTAGTCAATCGAGCATGAGATATTTAACAAAACAAATCAAAGGAAAATAATATATTGCAAGACTGAATAAATTTTCTGCAATGTCTCAATGAGCCGGATGTATCAGTTTTATGATAATCAAGTAGAAAAAGAGTATTTTAATTTATCTAATTCTATTTTCTTAAAAATCAATTTTTTCATGCTGAACATTAAATTTAGTTGTCTATTATTGAACAATGATTTATGTCAGACGAGGCAATAGTCTTTACTATTGCATGGTTCTTTTATTAAAAAGTGGTAAGACTTAAAAATGCAACTCTTCAAACAGTCTTTTATAACACACAAAAAATAACAGGTATAACAAGATTCAAGTTAATTCTTTTAACCAGAGTCAGTAGAGATGGGAATCAGCAGCTTATTGAAAAATAAGAAATGAGACTCTGAATTTTGTTATACATTCTAAAAGAAAGTTATTTCATTGTCAAATCATTGCCATTATATCTCGTTCGGTTTATAGTCTCAACAAAAATTTTTTTTTTGAATAAAGCTCTAGTTAAAAAATTTCTAAGTAAAGAAAATCAATTAAACAAAAAACAATAACTTCAGTGAATAATTGAAGCCCCCAGACAGTCTATTTCATAAAAAATCTAAAAATCTCCACAAAAATTATACCTTTATATTGAAGAAAAAAATACATAATCTCTCAAACATCAATCAAAGTCTGAATAAATAGCAAGTTTTTAAAATAATGAAAATCATGAAAGATTACAAAAATGCAAAATTAATCATAAATAACATTTTTTAAACAAAAAAACCCAAACTTTAGCAGAATTATAAAATAATTTCTTGAAAAATTTTTTTTTACCAAAGTTAATGTTTATTTATCAAGACCCACAGGAACAAGAAGGAAAGTAAATATTAATAATTCAATAAAATATAATTGTTTGACTAAACTTGATACGTTTTGTGGCTCAGGAAACAAGAACGTTGTTTGTGAGAAAATTGAAGGGAAGCAGAGTATTTCACTATATATCTTTTTTTTTGCCCATACTTAATTTTGTTGTATTTTTATTGGCTTGAAGTGTATAATGTTAGAAGAAAATGTGCGTTTTCTTATTATGAGTTGTTGGTTTGATAGAAATGCGCGCAAAAATTACGCATTTTTTTAGCCCCTTGTGTGCACAATTTTTTGAAGAAATGGAGGGTAAAAATTTGCAGGTTAAAACTTCGAAATAAACAACTCAGAAAGCGAATGTTTTGAAAATTGCAGGACCACATTGTAACCAATGCTTTCGTAAAAATACACCCAAAACCTACAACTTTTATCCTGTTTAGCCTGGCGAATAAAAAAAAAAAGCAGTAATGAATTTTTAAGTTATAAGATTTAAGCTGCTCATTTTAAAAACAATAGTGAAGAATAAAAAATTCAGTTCAATCCAGGAAAATATTCTTTAGACAGATTTTTTTTATGCTTAATTTTGCAGCACAAAATTTATAATGGCCAAAATTTTATAAAAAATATAGTCCATTATGTTCTGATAGGTCACTCTCTCCCCCCAAATATGCCCCCTTACGCCATAGCAAAAATACGAAACATACACAATCAACATTAAGCAGAACTTTTAAAACATAAAAAAGAAAAAAAAGAAATTACAATCGTAAACTGAAAATTAGCCTGGTTATTAATTAAACCGCCAAGAAGAAAAGAAAATACAATTAATGGTAAAATCAAAGACAAAAAAAAATCACAATGGCTTAGAGTTAGTTTCAAAACATTGATGCTAAATTAAAATATAAACTTACAAGAACTTTTTTTCATCAGTTTTTTTTCGAGGATGTCCCGAGCAAATTCTTCTTTATACAAATCGTAACCGAGCTGCTCAGAATCATTCTTTAAACTAACATTGTTTTTCTAAATAAATCATAAACCTATTTTGATGAATATTTTTTGTTATTATAAGTTTCAACATGCTTCTTGTTTAGACAAAGATTAAACTAATTTTTTTTTTTGCGTGTTAACAATGTTGACCGACTTTGAATTTGATGGATGTGATCCAGTGAGCATTTTTATTCTCCAGTATTTAAAAAAAATTTTAATACATATATATA
>JAUZNK010029873.1:0-35827 GCA_035046665.1 Euphysa ruthae
ATCCTTTGATGGTACAGATCCCTAAATTTCACAAAAACCTTTATTCATCAAGTTTTTTTCCAACATGCTTGTGGAATTCTCTGCCTTCTGATTGCTTTCCTTTAGATTATGATCTCCAATCCTCTAAGTCAACCAATATTTTTCTCAGTTTAGTAAGACCAGCTTTATCTTTATTTGTTGTTTTAGCTTCTTTTTTTTTCTGCTTAGTAGTGATTTTAGCCTTGTAGAAAGTAAATATATAATTAAAAAAAAAAAAAAAAAGTCAGATTTTATGATTCAGAATTGATTTTTTCTTTATTCAGTCTTCGTATTGCATTTCTTATTTTTAATAACCTTCAATGCTTTAGTTATGTGAATGGGGGCATTGGCTTGTTTAGAAGCAGTTGAAAATTTTCACAAATTTTCAGAAAAAACACCCATTAACATTTTTATGTTAATAAAATTTTATATTGAAATTCTCACCAAAACAAATGTAACAAATTTTTATAAACGATAATATAAGTATATATTTATATTGTCTAGAAACAATTGATAAACTGAACATAAATATTTTTCATTATTTTTTTATTTTCAATGAGTTCTTCAACTTATAAGGCATTATGAGGAGAATTTTAGCTATAAAAAATTTCTAATGGTGTTAAGTTTTTATGGAACAATGCTGGCAGTTTAACCTAGAATATACATTATATAATCATTTTAAAATGATTATTTAGATCATGGAGTGCAATTCAAACAAAACATGCAAATGCTGGCAAATAAAAACCAGATCAATACTGGTGTGTTCTCAGTTCTGTCATCCACCTCACAGCACCAGCAACAACAACAACAGAGATTTACTCACTTGTATGGAAATGCAAACACTGAGGTTAACATGTCAGTCGGTGGTAGCAGATTGAGAATTGATGAAAACAATCAAAATAGCTCACAAAACTTAAACTATTCAGTATTACCTCATGTTAGCAACAACAGTTCTAATACTTTTAATTCAAATACTCAACAGCTACAACCTCCACAAATATTCAATGCTGCTCTTAATAGCTCAAACTTGCTTTCAACAGGTGGCACTGACCAATTGATAAATAATGACTCTGTTGTTCGAGAAAAACAACATTCAATTGATACAAATCAGCAATCCAATCAATCATACAGCCGTCAGGTGTTGAATATGACATTGCCGATAGTGTCTTCGGATACAGTCAGTGTTGCGGGGCAGAATTCATCGCTATCGCTCAGTTATTCACAATCTAACACAGGATTGCATTATTCTACGTCTGCTTCATATCAAGTAAGTAGTTTATTTTTAATGTAAATGTCAATTCTTACAAGAAATTTCACAATTTCTACTATATTTTGTACTTTTTATCTGTTTATGTTTCATGTAATAATTATTTTAAGCGTCTGGTGACTTTTTCGGTAAGCTCTTTTTCTCAAGTAAAATTTTACAGCTATTCACTTGACATGAAAAACAGCTTACAGCTCCTTGACAGAAGCACTGTACATGGTTGTTGTAGTCTGTGAATGATGAATGAGATGAAGCTTTAATCAAGCATTATATCAATCTTAATTCTATGTTAATGGAAATTTAATGCAGTTAAATTTTTAATAATATGTGGTTTAATGCTTTGCTTTTAATGTTTGCTCGAAATAAATAGAATTTGGCTCATATCAGTTTACGTTTATGTCATTTTTTTTTTAGTTGACATTCTTTTTCCAAACCTTATTCAAATCCAAAAAGAATTTTTGTATATGATCCTCTTGGCAAACCAATAATCACATGCTGCCATGTATGAGTTAGGAACTTGATACTTGTTAGAATATAGAAATGGCCATTGAATAAAGCTACTCAACAGGGATAGTCCACATCTGACTTTAAATTTTTTTTGCACTATTAAAATAAAGTGGGACGAATCAAATTTGTGATTTAAAAATATTTGCAGCTTATCCTCATAACAACATTAATTGCTTAAACTTTTACTCCTCTCAAACCAAGTAATTTCAATATTTTGTAATGATTCGAAAGCTTTGCTGGCCATTCATTTTGTTTCAAAGAATAAGAATTGTCGTGGAAAAATAATTTTTTTTTTTGGCATCAAAAGAGGTGATTCCGTTGGGAAAAATTACAAAACAAATCAAAAAGTTGCAAAAAAAAATAAGATCTGTAATATTATCAAAATACCAAATAATAAAACAGAGAAAAATTTCATATTTGGCATTGTTTTATACAGAAGCCCAATGAACGGTATCATTATTCTTTTTTATTTTTAAATTTGATATCTTTATTGAACAATATGGTGTTCTTCTGAAAATTAAAATAGGTCAAATTTAGTTTAAAAATACAAATTTTTTGTTTTTCTAAAGAAGTTACATTTTGTTTCTTCAAAAATTTTGACATTTTTCAAAATTTTTATGGTGTGAAAGTGAAAAATAGTTCTAAAAACATTGTTTATCTTTTTACATTTAATATGATGTCAAACACTGTTTTTGATAAGTTTTAAATCATAGCATCTTTCGCTCCATTTTATTGTAAGTTTGTGAAATTTTCAGTGTTTTACATCATATTTTGTTGTGTTTTTGGAAGAGTATGATGATATAATTTGTTTGATATATTCATTTTCAATACAGCATACCTTTTCAGTTCTTGTTGAAGATGAAATCAAAATTAGGTTGCCCTAAAAATGTTTCTTCGTAATTGACTTTTTCTTTTTTTTATATATATATATATGTGATTTTTCTATACCTTTCTGCGGTTTGAAATACTAAAAATGGTAATTCTCAACAAACTATAAACCTAAATAAAAGTTATTAATATATCCAGTTTAGGTAATTTTTTTTTCCAGACAATGATCTTTTTTTTTTTTTTTTTAACAATTTAGGGCAGTGGGAATACTTTAGTTGGCTTGGATGGACAACAAAATAATCAGCACCCAACATATGTAATCCTACAGGCACCTGGAGATGGAGAAGGGGGTAAATTGCTCTGAGTTTGCTGACAAAAATTTATAATTTAGTACATGTCAGGTCATTAATCCATCTGTTTGTAACACTTTTTATAACCTTTATTTTGCATAAATAATATAAAAAAGCAAAATTTGTAGAATTTTGAAAAAAACTCTTGTTGTTTCTTTGACATTCAAGTTTTGTGAAATTTGAAATTTTCAAGATGTTTTTAAAGTAATCCCAATTTTAAAATAAATTTCTTTCATTTTATCTTGAAAAGCATGCTTTTCATGAAAAAATGTTGATAGGTAAGGAATATAAGAATATATAAATATATGAACTACTTTTTATAAAAATAAGAACAAAAAAAGGCGCTTCTAGAAAGGTATCGACTCAGGGGTATAAACTAGAAATGCTAAGTTTTTACAAAAAAAAAAAAGATTTTAAAGTTTTATTTGCTCAAGAATAAAACTGCTTGAAACTAGCTAACCATATAGATTTCTTTTAAATTTTGTTGAAATTTATTGTATTATGTTAACATAAACAGAATGTAATTCTCTTACGTTTAAGTAAGACCATCCGTAATTAATTGTTCAATTTGTTCATAGTAATTTTTAGAATAATAAAAGGCGCTCTATATTTATTAATTGTGGTAAAAAGGTATTTCGATGTTTCGTTTGGCTGCTTAAATGTTTCATTAAAATTTTTAATATAAATATAAAATATAAATATAAATATTTATTTATGAGCTTCCCATTAAATTTAGCTAAACAAAATTTTTTTTATTGTATCATTTTCATCGAATTCAATCTTACTATTTGAGCTAAAATGCCTCATTTGAATTTTTTTACAGGGGGACAACCACAAATGTACCTGGCGATGCATAACCCTTCAGGGTTATCTGGTCAAGACCAGCAACAGAATCAGCAGCCTTATGTAACCTTGCAGCCTGTTGCAATGGATGACAATGGGCTTGGACAGGAGGGAATGAATTTGCAGCAGGTGGTGATGTCAAATGATCTGAATGCTGAAAATAAATCTTTAAGTACTGATGGTCATCAGGTAACTATAAGTTCCTTAAATGAATATTAGGTTTTTTATTCCCCTTTTCTTGTAAGTAAATTTAATAGATTACACCAAAGTTCGAAAATTTACTGGTCTTTGCCATAATAACAGTTTTGTTAGAATATTGGAGTGTAGTTGAGAGATTAAATTTCACTTTAAGTATTGTATTTATTTTTTAATAATCTTTCTAAATTTTTCGAAAAAAACACTACCTTCATCTGCAAAAGAGAGAAACATTGATAGCAGTTATATCCCAATCAATTTTTTAAAACCATCGTTTTTTGCTAAAAATTTATTTGAAGTTATTAAACAAAGATGCCAACTTCACCTAGTTTTCAGGTGCTTGTTGGAAAAGTTTCAAGTTCAAAAACATTTTTTATAAAATTTTTATTAGTGACTTTTTTGTTTATTTACCTCTAAAAATTTTTTACCCTCCTAGTTTATTGAAAGAATTAAAATTATACTTTTTTTTTCCCAATAGATTTTCCCAAAAAGGTTAGCTCAGCGCTCATATCAACAGTTTACTTATTTTTTGTTTAAAATGAAAGTCAAAGGATATAATGTTAAGAGCAGCATACAATAAGTAAAGGGTTATTTTAAAAGTTCTTGGATCTAGTTGTACCTAAATTTGAAATATTTTGTTCAGGTTGTTTTAAGTATGCCCAGTGGGCAGCAAACCCTTCTCTCGCAACAAACAAATAATGGTCAACAGATGGTGACCTATCTTCAGCCAATAGGGCCACTTGGAGGTTCAGGAATTGATCAAAATCAAGTGATTATGGCAGCAAGTGATTTGTCAGGAAACCTGACTTTGCATAATGTGTCCGGTCTTAATAACAAAAGAAACAGTAAGTTTTTTTGCATATTTTTCATTGTTTTTGTTACGATAAAATGCACTTCTAAATTTTTTGACTTGTTACGCATGATGAATTATTTATATATACTGAAAGTTTGATGGAATTCTTCAAAAACATTATTGACATAAATTGCCTAATTAGACCTAATTATCACTCCAAAAGCAAGTTGATCTTACTTAAAATAACTAAATAATTTTTCAATGTTTTTGAAAAATTAATATTGATTAATATTATTCAATTAATACATATATCTGATACGGGTATATATTCTTCTATAGTGTTTTTTTAGCGCTCATTGCAGAAGTTCTTTAATTTCCTTTTAATAATTAATGGTACTGTTTTTGAAATCTTCAAATGAACTTCTGCTATCATTTTGTGAAAGATTTTATCATTATTCACTCTCTTAAATTTTGGTTTAATTTTTTGTGCAACATTTTGAATATTCTAACTGTCTGGGGTGTAGCAACTCTCTTTCCCTGAAAACGAATGTTCTCCCATTCTGAAAAAAGCTCTCCGACCCACTACTCTGTTGTCAGGAACCCGCTCTGGTAAAAGCCCTGACCCTCAGAGAGTGTCATATGGCCCATTCCCAAAAATCCCAAGAGCAAGAAAAATCAGAACCTAGAGACCATTCCAAGTTTCCAAGTCTGCGAACTTATGTAGGTTAAGGCATCTCTGCAAACATTGTACCAATGGCTGTCACTTTACACCAATACACCAAAATATAAAAAGATAAAGCAACTGACTTGAGATGTTTAAGTTTATACCTGCTATTGATATTACTTTTGTAAAACTCTCTTAAAATGGATTTATATTTTTGTAAAATTATTCATTTACCATAATGGTGGGAGATCATCGAAAGTCAAACTAAGAGATGACCACCCACAGCATGGTTCAAACCGTATGCTTAGCACATGTAGAGCTTATGACCTGCTTCTGAGCCACATGCCGATAAATATTTTTAATATTCTTTCTGGTTTTAATTTTTTCCATTATGGAAATCTAATCTGCTCTAAAACAGTAGTCTATTGAGTTATATTTATGATGAAAGGTAATGCAGGTAACCATTTAATTAAATTTAATATAAACTGATCTAAATGGATGGAAAGCTCAACAATTTGTTGTTTTCAAATTTGATTTGATTTTAAAAGGTAAGCTTTAGAATCTATGTACTTGTGCCTAATTGCAAAAAATACTATTTATACATAAATCAAATTTACCATATTTTGTGTTTTTTGTGAAAATTGGATATAGAACAAAATAATATTTTTCATATCCAGATAACTTGATGTTTTATCTCCAAATTAAGGTTTGTTAATTAGGGTAATTGGAGATAGTTTGAAAAAATTTTTATCTTCAATTTGCAATTTGTTATGTCACAAGATAAAAAGATTTAGTGTATTACATTTTATTTTATGTGAATCATTTTTAACCATGTTCAAATCTTTAACGCAATTGTTTTCAGTTCAGGAAAACTTGGACTTAAAACAATATAATCCTAACCTCGAGAAATTTTAATTACAAGCTTGCTCAGTTAAACACAATTTAATCCAAATGTCTGATTCAAAGTATTGACAGTCGTTGGCAGGTATACTCCTCAGACCTTGTAACCGACTTCTTTATGATACATTGTCAGCAACTTAACACACCTTTCTTTGGGAATCAGAAAGTTGTTGGCAACCACTTGCTAGGTTTGTTTGCAATAGAAATTACTACAGCGACAGCAGTAGGCGAACTTTTCTAGGGCTTATAAGCCCTAGAAACTGATCTTTTGGAGACAAATAAGATTTTAGTCAAGGTCCTTGACAATGCTGCAGGAGTAGTAGTCTGGCTTGGCGTCCATGCACACATAGGAACTGACTACAAGACATAAAATCACATTGGCATCTGTATAAAGATAGCTGTCAGAATAGGCAGTGTTCATCAGTGGAATAAGCTGGAGTCTTAACTAACTGGCAAGGATACCTAGGTGACTGACTTCATTGCTGTCTACGCTCCTGTCTTGTGTGATTGCAGTGAGGTTTTCTTTTTCTTTATTGAGACAGAAATGTATGTTCCTTTCTTTAGAATGTACTAGGCACAATAATGTAGTAATCTTTGTTAGACATGACATTGTTTCTTTGAGTATAATGAAATTATACTCCCAGAAACTAGCAGCTGCTTGTCTGCCGCCTATGCCATGATATCGAACACACTAGGTAAAATTGAGGAGCTGGAGCATACTGTGCTAAAAATCTGGTTCTTCCGTCGATGTTTCTAACATGTCCTCACTCTAAAAGATTGGGGCTGTTAGCATAACAGGCTGAGTCGTAGGTATATGACATAAAGTCACCTTATTAACCTATATTAATCTATTGTCATGGACACATCACAACCAAGGGGTCTACAGGTCCCTCAAGCAAATAAATCAGAGTTTAATAAGCCCAGTTGTAAAAGTTGAGAGAATGAAAATATTTGTTATATTTACATTTAACGTAAGGAACCGACAAATTGCCAAGACAATATTCCCAGAAGGGCCCATGTGGTTGGTCTTGGAGTACTTAAAACGTTCGTTTGTGAGAGTCGAACTCATGAACTTAACTACAGGTTAAACCTGGGGCAGCTAGGAGACAGCCCTTGTGAGGCTTTGGTTGCAGTATTGTCATTTTTTTATATCATTCTTTGCTTATGCAAGGATGTCTCACCTTAGTTAAAAATTAAAAATTATGAGTGTACACATAGATGTCTTGCTTGAAATAAGGTTGCAGATGGAAAGCAAGCTTGGCATGGTGTTGGCCTGATGCCTGTATCCAGGTCCTGGCAAAAATGTATTTATGAACACGACGATTTATTGTTCAAGCTTCTGTGTTTCCATGTTCTTGAGGACTGAAATCTTTGAAGGGATGTGTAACTATTTTTACATGTTTGGCTATGAATAAAGTCTTAATAATACTGGGTACTATGTTTGTTTATTTAATTAGAAATCTTTAGAATTTTGTTAAAGTATATTCTTGGTGGTGCATACATTTCCAAATATGCCTGAAATTTATGAAAATAGCTTGCTCGTCTGAGAACTACATCATTACACTTAAAATGAGTTAGATATTGTTAAGGAAAACATAAAAAAATGGTATGCCTAAATGGTTTTTTTTTCATATTTTCACACGTTTCTTAATATACATAATTTACCTCCAAAATTTGTGTATGCTGCGAGTGGTATTTTTCAGTTACGTATCTTTTGCTATTAGTAATTTCAACTGCAACTCGTTTACCGTCTTCACAAGTTGGAATTACACCTCGCAGAAGATTGAGTACTGATCCTCGAAGCTGTGAACAGTGTGGACGCTGCTTTAAATATCCATCAGATCTTAAAAAACACTTGCAGATCCACACAGGTGAGTCGTTATTTAAATTTTAAAATTTAAAACGTGAATTATCTTGTTCTTGGTCTAAATATAAATAATTTTATTTACATTCAACTACTGGTATTTTTCATAAATTTGAATAAAAATTAAGAAAATATTTTCTGTTATAAATACAATTATAAATTACAAATTTTTGAGGATATGCCTTGAAAAATAATCAAAAAAAGCTTCTATCAAATTAAAAATATGCTGACCAGTGTATAATAGTTTTATAATTAAATCATTAAAGTTTTTTTAGTGATACCTAATAAAGACAAGCAACAGTGAGAGATTACCTTTTATCTAAACAAATTATAGTGTAAAATTCAGCACACTTCCCTATAGTCTTGAAGTGAAGGCAATATTTCTCAACAGAAGTCCATTTTTTACTCTTATCTTTCTTTAAAACAGAAAAAAAAGGTTCTTATTTTTCCTGTTTAATTTTAGACATCAAGAAATTTGAATGTGATGAGTGTCCTCGAACGTTTCGTCGGTTGCACCAGTTGAATGTTCATAAGAGGATTCATACAGGAGAAAAACCTTACGTTTGTAACAGGTTCGTTAATTAATCCATTACTATTTTATACCAAAGTTATACCTTTTTATTAGCTTTTCTGTGTACAAAATTTCCTTATTCCCAAATCCAACAAGTCAGCAGAGTCAGCAATTTGCTGAAAAACAATTGATAAGACAATATGCTTAGTAATATATTTTTTAAACTGCTATTTTCTGTAAAATCAACTTTATGAATAAAAAAATCTCGTTAAGATCTGTATGAGCCTTAAAAAAAGAAGTGAAGTTGTTTTTTCTATCAATTAATTACAGAATTGCTCAGGATTTTACAATGAAAAACATTGATGAAGAAAGCATACATGTAACCCTTCATTAGTTTTTTTTTTCTGGTTTTATGGGTGAAGTCGTTGGACCATAACAGTAGAAAAGTGACAGTTTTTCATTTTAGAGAAATGTAACCAAAGCCCAGATGTGGTCATTTTTCCTAAACTCAAAATTTTTCAAACTTCTCAAAAACCTCTCATTAAATTTTGCTTCAGTCTTGCGTGAAATTAGAGGACCAAACAAGGCTTAATTTGGCCTGTATTTTTACCTGTCACAAACTGGGTCCAAATATTAAATATTTTTTAACAAAAATTAAGTTTTGAAACTTTCTTTAAAAGTTTTTGTTATATTTTTTTGAAACTTTGCAATAAGCTAGAGAACTATAGAAGGGTTTCTTTTGGCCATTATTAAATTATTAAAAACCTATTAAAAAACTTATTTTTCTGTACTGGGCCCAAATAAGGTAATGTTTGTACCCAAATATATCGACTTGGAAATTTACTGTTTATTATCAAATTTTTTTTGACATAAAGTTAGCAGAACATAGGGGGCTTTTTTTGACAGACATAGCTCACCTGTTAAATCTGATCTATGTGTATATTCAGTGAAAAGTTAGTTTTATTTTGTTAAATAAAAGTATAAGTCCTTTTAGTTGTCTATAACTTTTTTTTTTTGCAGATAATAAAACACAATTGGATAGTTATCAAATTATTCCCAGGCAAACCATGGATTGTTAAAGTGTGATGGAATATTTTTCTTTGATTGTTGGTAGAATATCGCCTCTCTTTTAGGAGTTTTATATAAGAGATAAAATTATAAAAATTCCTTTTGTCTCAGTCAAAAGTATTGTTTAATTTTAATCGGAATGTAAATTTACGAATCAGTTGGTGTCATTTAATAACATTTTTCAGGTGTGGTGCTCAGTTTAGACATGATTCTACCCTTACAATGCATATACGTACACGGCACGATCATTTAAAACCATTTACCTGTGATGGCTGTGGTAAGAAGTTTGGTCGCATGTCTCATTTACGGAAACACCAGCGAAATGTATGCGGCAAGAGTGGTGTACGTGGTGGAAATGTACAATGTAAATACTGTGACTTACAGTTTGCTAAAAAATCAGATCTAAAAACTCACTTTATAGTATGCGAAAAAAAACCTGATAGAATCGAGAAGGAATTGTTGGCTTCTCCCACAGCTTTTGTATGTGATTGTGGGAAAGAGTTCTCACGTGTATACGATTTCAAACGTCACCAACTTTCGCATTCAGACGAAAAGCCTTATAGATGTCCGCAGTGTGGAAAAATGTTCAAGGAGAGGTCTTCACTTAATAAGCATGTTAAAAGAATGCACTGCAGTGAAGGTATGAAATCTTTACTTTTTATGTTGCTTAGGTTAATTTGTCTGCGCGGTATGTTGATCCATATACTGCACTTTTCTTTTGCTGGCAATTGCCCACATCGACGCTGGCCCTTATTGGAAGTAGTCCCTTCTGCAAGATTTTACTAAATTCTTAAAAATAAATCTAAATATTTAATTTAAATTATATTTCCTAGAAAGTCACAATTATATTTGACGTGTACTTATTTGGCTGGTCGTCTAAAATTTAATTTTACTTGTTGGAAAGAAAAACCTTTCTTTGTTATCTTTTGTCTTCATTTACAAATGTAATGAGAAATTTTAGAAACGCTGTGTTTTGTAGCATTTAAATTATATGTTAGTGCAGCTGCGTTTGTTGAATTCTGTCTTGCCAAATTAGCTACGTTCATTTAATTTTTTTGTTACTTTGGCATGCTGGCAATTTTGACATTTTTTTTTTTCTGTCTGGGTTAAGCTTCCAAATTATATAGGCAAGCACTCAAAATTCTTGTTGATTAACAGCTAGCTCGTAACTTTCATATTTTTATTATTATTTTAAATTTCCTAAACATTTTGTCAATACATCTGTTTTTGTTCATGTAGTAACGATCCTAAGAGTTCGTGGCTGTCCGACTGTTAATAATTAAGTTGGTTAAGCAAACGGTATTACTAAGCCCAAAATAGAAAATAAGGGAATATTCAAATGGTTGGAATATTGTTAGGCATGTAATCATATAACTTGCTGAATTTATGCATAAAGTTAGGGACAGTATCAATGTTTTTTGACTCAAATCATTACCTACCAAAAATTCTTAGGCGCAAGGCCAGAAAACATAAAAAAGGCTTTGAAAGGAACTGTTTAGTATTTAAGAATATTTCAGTTGAATTTGTTGCGGTTTATTACATAAGTATCTAACACGTGTTTTCGAAACAATTGTTTTGACAAATATAAAAAATATGAAAAAAAAATTTTATATCCGAAAAGCTGTGGGAACCCTGTCAATTTTAGCTGTTTTTTTCGAAATGGTTTTAATTAAGAAAAAAAACGTATTGCTACAGTTTTATGATGTGAAATTTATCACTACATTCGTGCGTTCGTAATTGCCTTGAGAGATCTTTGTGTTCTTCATTTATTTTTTCATTCGATATTTTACTTTTCTCAGGTGATGGTACAATACCAATAGATGCCGATGGTGTAATAATTGGCGATGATGACGATGATGAAGACGATCTATCGGGTGATGATCGTGAACTGCGAGCAACAGATATCATCGTTTCTTTATCTATGACGGGTAATGATGGAACACAATCAACAACAGCTACCGTTGCCGCTCAAACATTGGCAGAAGCTGGTATAATTACGTCGTCTGACGGCAGAGTCATGACTGCCAATGGACAACCTTTAACAGCTGCTGAGATTTTGAATTTTCCAGAAGTAGCAGAGGCACTGGGAATAAATTCAGGCGTACATGCAACTGTTCTCGACACCGACGGCAATTCAACTATGATTGCTATAACACAACCTGATAACTTAGAAACTAGCGAAGTACCCTTGGATATGGATCAAGGTATTATCCAAGAGGACAGTAATCTTATAGAAAATTCGTCTGGTCATTATATTTCTACAACGGACGCGTTAAGATTAAGAGCTAGTAACAAAGTAGATTCTATTCCAGTAATATACAATTCTGAAAACTCTGCAGCTGTTATTTACAGTACCGAAACTGCCGACTATACGAATACTCTTGATGCAAATATAGTATTTAAACAGGAAGAAAATGATCAATATATGGAAGAAATTAATGAAAATCAGAACGATAGAAATATCTCAAACTTTGAATCTGATGATCAGGACGTAAATAATTTTCAGTCCAGCCAGAGCAATGAACATATCAACGTGGTTAATAACGAGCGCCTTGTTTCAGAATTTGCACCTAATCAGGATGAGCAACAAAGCCTCTCCGACTTTGAATCCAATCAGTTAGGGGTTCAAAACGTCACGGAATTTGAATCCAATCAGTTAGAAGGACATAATTCCACAGAATATAACACAAATGAAAATGAACAGCAGAACCTTGCACAATTTCAATCTAATCAAATAGGGCAGCAAACTATTGCCAAATTCGAATCTAACCAATTGGAGCAACAAAATGTCACCGAATTTGAACCCAGTCAAGTAGTGCAACAAAATGTCATAGACTTTGAATCTATTAATTGTAAACAGCAAAACATCATTGACCTAGAATCTAAACGGCTACTAAATACAAATCTAGATGATTCCCACTCTAGTCAAGATGATCAAAATTTAGTTGTTTTTAAGATAAACCAGGAAGGTAAAAACGTCGCGGGTTTTGAATTAAATAAACAGGTGATTTCAAACTATGATCCTATTCATAGCAACGTGGAACATGCTTCAAATGACTCCTCACAAGTTAGTCAACTTGTTTCAAATTATGAACCTATTCTTAATGATAATGAGAAGCACGTTTCAGGTGATTCAAGCATGTCTTGAATTATCCTGCTCATACCAAGCAATGCGTATTGAATAATAATTCTTGAGATATTCTCCACGATCAAAGAATAATATGTATGAATTTTAAATTTTTCAATTTAAAAATATATTACAAATTACTTAAAATTACATAAAAGCGCATAATGAATTAATTTATACGGAATCTAAAAGTAAGTTATCACCAGTGGGTTCTTCAGTTATGGTACGCAAAACGGTGTAACTGATTTCTCATGAACCCCCTCTGAGTTGAGTTTTGCACGAATTCAAAACTTGTCACGTGTTCAAAACATTGATTACTGGAAGGGACTTTAATGCCGTGTTGCTCGCTTTGAGTTAAATCAAAAATTCTTGATACATTCATGACCTGAAAAAGATTACTAATTATTTGACGCTCACCCCGATTATGTTCGAAATTTACTTGTCGCTCGTTTTCATTCGAAACGTAGTTCGAAAGTTGCTGCTCGTCTACATTTGTACGCATTACTGATAGACATTCACCTGCTATTTCAATCATACTTATCGATATACTATTCCACAATTATGCCTTTTAATTCCATACAACTTAAGAAATGTTGTTGGGTTCATTGGAATCCTTATAAAGTCTGCAATCTTCTCTTTTATATTTTAAAGGTTCTTCCTGTTTTGCGAAATCCAGTTTTAATTTCAGTTATAATTCAAGGTAGATCCTTACAACTATATGTAATGACTTAAAAAAAATCCTAAAAAGAGTAGTATTAAACATTTACACTGATATTTGATATTGATTTCTCAATCCTTAGTGTAAGGTTATTTTATAAAGTCTCTAATGCAAGTTTAGTTACAGGTGAAAAATATTAAGCGCTATTAAAAATTATAACGTAAAAATATTGGGGAGTAAGTGAAGCGCTTGCTTGTTATAAATTGATATCAGCTTTCCAATTATGAATAAAAAGTTTGTGTTCTGCTCAAGTTTTGCTTTTACCGTATCTTGACATCCGCCATCGTAATTGACACCGGGACTGAGAATTCACTGTTTTTTTTTCAGTCTGATCACAACGAACTTATATAGCAGCGTTCTGCTAAAAAAACAGTTGTTTGAAGTTAAGCGACTAGGTTTTTCCCTTTCGAGCAGATATGTAAAAAAATATTTTATGATTTAAATGTGTCAATGTGTCTATTTTATATAAATTACTGGTTGTCAAGTTATTCACGTGATCATGATACAAAAATTGGAGCCTTTATGAATCGTTATTTCCCTGGAGCAAAGTTTTAATAAAAAAAACAGTTGCTGAAATACTTTAAAATTTGCGAAAATATTCCCTTTGTAGATAAATGAGATCGAAGTGTCTATATTTTTTCTCCTTTAATCTTTATCCAGATAGGGCTTTTTTAAATCTTTTAAGGCCCGATGGTTGGGGATGGGGTAGAGGTGTGGTTGTGCGAGTTTATATCCTGTTTGGATTGTTAGATTTACTTGAAATTTGATAGGTAGGTAGTACCCACAGAAAATTCAAAAAATATGTACACAATGACCGCCAAAATACGCTAAGTTTTGATCGAGAACTGGTAAACTTCGGCTGCAGGTTAAACGTATAAAAAACAATTTTACACAATTTTTTTCTTTTTCAATGAAAAAATTGCATAGCATATTTTGTGTAAAAAGAGCAAAACCTTGAACCTGTCGATGAGAAATGCGTCCATTTTTCCAAAATCTCTAAAAATTGTGGTAAAGCAGATCACATTCAAAAATAAATCAAATAAAAACCCTCATGGTAAATCCATTACGAATAAAAAACATAAATTTAATAAAAATTCCGCTAATGACAATGCTACTAAAGCTTAAAAAAAAGAAATTGTTAAAACGGTAATCACTGGAGGTTCGATGCATTTTGGTATTAATTCGAGAGGATTTCTGATAGAATATGAAGGTAAAAATTATTCCAAACTCAAGAACCTCTTCCAAAGATATGTTAGATTACATAAAACCTGAAATTCGGAAGAAACCAGGTAGTGTCATTATTCATTTTGGGAAAAACGACTTAACTAATAATAATATTGATACAATCTCATGTTTAAAAGAATTGCAATCCTTTATTGTAAATGAATTTCTTGACACGGATATATGCATCTCATCTGTAATATCACAATCAGGCAAAAAAATCATCGAAACCAAAGTAAAACACAAAAAACGTAAAATTAAAATCTTACTATAACAAAAACAAAATTACTTGCAACATACAAGAAAATCATTTATCGAAACTAAAATTGACAAAACAGGTATTAACTTGCTTGCAAAGATCTTTAATATATGTAGCTCTAATTGATGTGAATATGAACAGGTTTTACTTGACATATACTGCTTTACATAGTAATATCCCTACTACGTCAGAGAATCTTTATAATATAAGGTCAAAGTCTCTTAAGAATGTAATTGTTTCATATATTAATGTGAATTCTGTTAGGAATAAACTATTGACTGGATTTTATTATAAATGGGAAAGTAGAAATTATATCTGTTGCTGAACCAAAACTTTATAGGTCATTCCCCGAGATCCAATTTTTACCTGGCAGATATAAGAAATACCAACTACATATAAATAGTAGTAGTGGTGGACTTTTAATTTATGTTAACAGGGAAATCTCAACCAGTATGCTTACTCCATACAAATTGCCCAGCGACATAAAGATTACTATTATTAATTAATATTAATTGTTCTTATTGAAGTCAATTTACGTAAGCAAAAATGGCTTATGATTTTGATATATAAGCCACCTGGTCAGGATAACTTGTATTCTTTAGAATTTTTGTTGAAATGGTATTGAATACTTTGGTATTATCATATATAATAATAGGTGACTTGAACATCAAACCCAGGTTTTAAAATGTTTCTGCTCAAAATGATTTTTGCAACCACATGAGGAATAAAACATGCAGGAAATCGCCAAATGATACAACGTTGATTTAACACAGGTGCTGTTGAAACGGGGGTGAGTGATCGCCACTCACCCCCGTTTCAGCAGCACCTGTTTATTAATATATGCGATGCTAAAGTGTAAGTATTTGAAACTAGAAGCTAAGCAATATCTTTACAGAGATTTCAAATGTATGAATGTTAACGGTTTCTTGGCGATATTTTCACTCGAGTGCTGGATAATTCGTCACCTTAGACAATACAGATGAAAGATTACATCTAAACAAAACAAAGAAAACTAGTAGCAACAACCGTGTCAACTTACTACAATTTATTGTTGCAATTGAAGATTTAACAGACTGTTTTAACAAGTCACTTAAAAGAGACGTGTTTCCTGATGAGCTAAAATGTGTTGATATAATCCCCATAAATAAAAAAACTCTACTACAAATAAAGGTAACTTCTGACCTATTGGTCTGCTACCAGTAGTTTCTAAAGATTTTGGAAAGATACTCTTAAAACAACTGTCAAAGTTTATCGGGTTAAAGCTATCAATGTTTTTTTGTGGTTTCCGCAAACCTGCTCAAGGACTGGAAAAGTTGCCTCGATGAATCAGAAAAAGTTGGTGCAGTACGTATGGATCTATCAAAAGCCTACGACTGTCTGCCTCACGTTCTACTGGTCGCAAAATTAGAGGCCTATGGAGTTGGAACTAAAAGCTTTGAAATACAACTTTAGCTACCTAACAAATAGAATGCATCGAGTCCGCATTAGTTTTGCAGCTAGCGAATGGTTGAGGGTTTCTTTCGGAGTACCACAAGGGTCCATTTTTGGTCCCTTATTGTTTAACATCTTTATCAATGATCAGCTTTTTTTTATCCAGAAATGCTGCACCTGCAACATTGCAGATGACAACACTATCTACGCTTGTGATTAAAATTTTGACAATGTTGTGTCTCGTTTAAACTCTGATCTCCATATTGTCATGAAATGATTTGATTACATCGCATTGGTTGCTAATCCTGACAAGTTCCAGATAATTTTTCTTGGAAATAGAGAAAAAAGAGTGTTCTTCAGATAAGGATGGGCTCTGTTAGAAACATATCCTCCGTTAAACTATTAGGGGTAACTATTGAAGATAAACTTTATTTTGTCCCTTACATTGAGGACATGTACAGTCGGGCTAACAATAACGTCAAAGGCCTTCTAAGAATTAAACGTCATTTGACTTTAAATAAAGCCAAATAATTGTCTAGATCTTACATTTTGTCAATTTTTAACTATTGTCCACTCATTTGGATGTTTTATGGCAAAAAAGGCAACAGCTTTTTAAATAATTCTCACAAACAGGCAATATGTGCTGAAGTAAACGAATTAAATATAACTTAATATAAACTTAAATACTTTGCTTAAATTACTAATGGTGATGCCATCCAACAGAGAAATCTCCGGACTCTACTCACTGAAGTTTACAAATCGGTGCATCGTCTAAATATGGAATTCATTTGGGATATGTAGTGACATAACAATACACGACATGAATTAAGAAAAGGTAAATCTGTGTTACTACCTTCGGCTAATGGTGGATATATTGGGATAAAATCGCTGAGATTCAAGCTATGGCTTGAAATATTTTTCCTAGTCATATAAAAAAACTCCTGTCTCTTGGTACTTTCAAGAAAAGTATCTAAACATTAATTAGATAACATCTAGTGTAAATATAAAATCTGTTCATAATTCTGCATATTACCATTTTTCTTTTATTTTTTATTTTTATGTTAATGCATTTTTATAATATGACAAGTAAGTAAGTAAGTAAGTGACAGCTACGGCTAAATGTATTTTTACCCAACGTTAAATAAAGTTAACTTACTTACTTACTTACTTACTGACTTACTTACTTATTTACAATAATACACTAAATGATTCGGACAGCATGTATCTCTACATTTCAGATACGATGTCTTGTTTTTAGGAAGCTTATCCTTGCTTTTCGTCTTATCTGAGCCAACTATTTTACCAAGACATGATTTACAGCGTTGTTGTTTATTGCCAATTTTTGGAGAGTTCACATCAGAACATTGTAGACGACTGTTTCAATTTTCCGTTATATTAAAATGTTTAGCTCATTTCTTTTTCTTTGTTAAATATTTGGGACGGCCAGTGACACAGCCAATTCTCACGCAATATCGAACTAGTTCATCTTTTTGAGATCTTGCTTTCCGGCTAGAGCTAGCAGGGTTGTTGCATTTATACGAATTGTGTCAAGAAAGTAATATAGTGCAAAATCATTTTATATTTTGGTGATTTGCTTTGAACATATACGAATCAATTTTTTTGACCAACAATGATCGTACAGCCCTTGGCTAAACCGAAAATCTTGTACAATGCAGGTTTTTGCGATATCTTCTTGTGTGATTCCTAACAGTGGTTGTATTATTGCTAGTATCAAAACATTTTTCCAAATATTTGACTTTGTTTTCACTGTATACGTGCACATGACCATATCATTTTTCTGATTTTCCGATTATATAGTTGCACTTAGATCTTCTCAGTTTTTCGTTTTTTTTTACTTGTTTAACTTGCTTTTAACTTGATTCCAATGCGGTTTGTCTGTAATGTCCCTACTGCACTCATTTTCTTTTCAAGGAGCTACTGAGCAATATAAATATCAGGGTACAACCTTTTCATTGATATATTTCTGCCTTGTAATAAAATATCCTTCTTCATTTATGTAACCAAATACATTACGTGATTTTCTGTTTTACCGATATAGCACAGACCATTTACATAGTCGCTTGATATGCAAATGGAAATTGTGTGTCATTGATCGATTTGAATAACGACCAATATATGGCGGGTTTAGTTGGGTTGTACTTGCGAAATGTCATATTTTGTCACACGTGATATATTGTCTTGTCAATCACAAGATATTCTAGGGAGATCGTATATTTTGTGCAAGTAATATTGAAAATCATGAATAACACGCCGGCAGCAAGAAATCTTGCAGCCAATTTACTTACCGTTCCTTTTTGATCATTAAACAATATGATTGCAACAAGAAGTTTAAATACGTGACGTGATATTTTTACACCAAATACTGCTGGACCTGCATTTTGGGAGAATAAGATATCGTAATTGCGATTGTCCAGACCAAGCAAGTCGTAAAAGTGTATGAGTCCAAACAAAGCACATGTTTCGACAGAGAATAAAAATGAAAAGTTAAATAATTATCGCAATACAAACTACGGAAATTTGAGAGATTGCTATTCCACAACTGCTTCTTGTTTGTTTTTGTTGTTTCAGTGCATGTTATATAAGTTTTGGTGCATTCATTTTTTTACTTGCTCTCAAGCAAATATAATTTTTTTAAATTCACTTCATATTATGTTATTTCTTCTTATTTCTTATACTAAACCTGATAGGAGGATCTAAAAGAAAGCATAAATCAAACAAACTACATTCTGGAACAAATACAAAGTTCATGGGTAATAAATATATCAAAGTAGAGTCGTTTACCTGCTCTAAAACTCAGGTTACGTCAGGCGTCCCAGCACCACCACGTTCAGCCTCTGCAAAAAAGTTGAACTTAAAAGGCGAAGCAATTCAAGAGCATAAAGATTCTCAACAAGGCTTTTATTTTATAATGAACTTTTTTTTATTAGAAGATGTAATAAGCCTTCTAAAGTTCCCGAATATGTGTGATCAAGGTCTTCTTGGATTAGTTTTTGATCCCACAAAGAGATTTGGTGTGATTATTGGATGAAGTCTTTATTGTAATAAATGTGAATGGAAAAAAAAACTTTTTCTTATCTGTTACTTTCAATAAAAACTCCTCAAAAGAGACAGATAGCCCTAATAATGCTGGAAGGAAACCTTATGATATCAACACTAGTACAATCACTGCGTTTCGATAAATGGGGAAATCGTTCACAGAAAAATTCTGTGGAATCATGAATATGGAATCGCCAATGAATGCGAAAAGTTACCATGGTACTTTCGATAGTTTGCTTGATGTTTACAAGTTCTTGGAGTTATCAAGAGCATGACACCTGCTTCCCATGAATTAATACCGCCCGATAAAGCAAGCGCCGATATAATGTGTGGATTTATTAGATCCTGGCAAAGATGCGGGTATGTATTTAATAAAGGAGTAGTTGCGGTGGCTTCACTTGCAGGTGGAAAATTTTTAGATTTCCAAATAGAAGCTAAAATATGTAAAGCTTGTTCTGTGTGGGAGTTAAGAAAAATTTCACAACTAATCCAATATGAAGAAATGATCCGAATTGCAAAATATCGTATACCGCATGAGCTGAATTTATGTAGTCTAGTCGTTTACTAATAGAGAAAGCCATCAATACCTTACAAAATTGCTGCGGTATGGCTATACGACAGAATTTTAATGACCTTTACGATATAAAAAAGTGTCTTGCAGCTGTTCTTTTTCATTACTCAGAAAGCAGTGATCGCGAAACCTGTCACTAATTGTGCTTGCGAGAAAAAGATTCACGGTGCAAATAACAAACAGATAAGGTAACAGAAAAGTCCACATATAAACAAAAATTCTCCATTCCTGCTGCTGTGCGAGAAGTTATCAAACCGATATTTAAAGAACTTTTCACAGATGATATCCTTTAGAATTGTGTACGGTAAAACGTAAAGCCTGATTGAGACGTTACACCAAATTATCTAGAAGCGATGTCCAAAAGATGTGTTCGTTGAGTGAACTACTCTAACTATGGGAGTTTCCTCAGCGGTTCTTTGTTTTAATTATGGTGAGTGATTTTTAACGAAAGTTTTCAGTACGTTAGGCATGAACCCCGGAACAAAATTAGAAAGATTTTGTGTAACTTGTGACACCAAACTAGTTTCAAAAATGGAAAAACAATTTAGCACACCCGTAAAGACCGAAAAAATACGTGAAATACGTAAAAGGTTTTGTGACAAAAATGATGCAGCAGAGGGGACAGATTACGTTAGGGGAGAATTTTAGAAAATTTATTTCTGTGTTTATTTAATCGGCTTTTTCTCAAAATGTAATTTTTTGAGTGGACGGCGGCGACTTCTCTGGAACCGCTAATATAATTTGTGTAACTTATATTGTAAAATATTGTTAAAAATGTTTTTGTTTTTTTAAATTACAGTATATTTGGTTTAACCGATTTTCCAAAAATATCTCTAAATTCCAAATTATATTAATTTGAAATTGTTAGCTTTTACTTAAGGTTGCGAAAGACCACAAATAAAACGAGAAGAAAAAATTTCAATCATGTTGATTAAATATTTTCGCCGCGAATTTTCAACTTCCGCGCTCATTTTTAGCCCAAGAATTTTTTTTTTTTTTTTTTTTTTTTTTTTTATTCATACGATATATGATGATTTAAACATAAAGAAAATTTAGTTACTGCCAAAACGAGGTTTTTTTTTTTAAATTACTGTAGTACTCCCTTAAGATATAACTAAAAACATTTTGTAAGAAGAAATCCAGAAAAAAAAATCAAGAACAATAATTTAGTCGCTACATGTAAATTTCTTCTCTCTCTTTCATTGACATTGTTATTCGTAATATACTCTCTTGATTATTATTATTAATTGGTGTTTGATCCGATCAATTCGAGTGGGATCTTTGATTGTTATTTTTTATAAAAAGTTCTGTATGTCTTTTTTTCGGACTTTAGACTCACAATTTTTTTTTTTTTTTTTTTTTGCTTCGTCTATATCAAGAGACGCGAACAACAAAATTAGTATTAGTGGTTTCTGCTTGTATAAAGGAAACTGAGATTTCCTTATCTTTACAGCTCCTGCATAAGCTGGACATATTTCTCCATCATCAATAAGTTTAAAATCGTTCCAGAAATTTTTCCTGTAACCTTGTAGAAATCTCGATACCACTTTGAATTTAGGGGGATAACCTATAATGATCACTTTTTAATTGAGCAATTATGGACAATTCTTGATCGAATCAAAATTTCCATTGAAAGATGTTTAACAAGTGCTTCGTGTTTTCCAATTGTGCATATCAATATTGAAAATCCATCCAATGCATTATTTTTTTCTTGACAACAATTTAAAGTTTGTTGAAGCTTAGGTTGAAGCTCAAAACTCTTTGCAGTGATACCCATGGACAGCAGTAGTAACCTCAAAAATCTTTGCATTCAATTATCTTCTGAACTATTTATTGGAGACACTTTTTATCGCATTTATAAGCAGAACAAACATATCTCTATCGGCTTTTAAATATAAAAACATTGTGCAAAATATTTTTTCAAAGACTGGTTAAAAATGAAAAATACAAAGGACGGTAATGGCTCACAAAACCAAAGCTAGGATTTTCTTACATGACTTAGTATCCAAAAAATGGTTGAACAATGATTTTCTCATGTTTTACTGTGCATTTACTACAATTTGATTTGTAACCATGTCTACCAATGAGTTTAAAAAATTAAAGACAGATATTACAAGACGAAAAGAATCCAAAGCCCGTCCCTTTTTCGTCCTAATAGCAAGAATCCGACAAGAGAAATTAGCTATTTCACCAATTGCTTAAAATTTTTTATTTATATTAAATTATTTTGAGGTTTTTTATCAAGAAAATTCTCACGTTTGTAAGACCGTCAAACGATCTTTTAGTGAGGTAATCAAATTTCCCAAATAAAATTTCGCTCTTTCACCAGGAAATATTAAATCATACCTTAAGTATTGTCAATTGTTCTTGTTGTTTCAGTCACCTCACAGCCGGAACCAATTCCAGACTACCAAAAAGAATCTGGACTTGGAATGTTAGATTACCTGGCCGTTATCGAATATTTTCCAAGCTCTTCGAAAAGAAAGACCATAAAAAACATGATCATTATTCGAAGAAAAGAATATTCGCTATTGGTAAATATTCTCTAAAAATGGGCATACTGCTACTACACAGAAGTTTTTGAGTAAAATGATCAAAAGCACAGTGAGAAACCTTCCAAGCTTTAAAAAGACTTTTAAAACAATCGTCCAAGGAGAAGAATTAAACGAAAGAAAGAACTCTCGTTTCAGCCGAGGGTTGGACATTAACGTTGGGATCATTGTTGATATGGTAGAGGTATTTACGCTTTTACAGAGGTCATGGTGACACAACTAAGTCACTGATCGCAGCATCAATCGTAACGGTTCTTATTGGTTGAAATTTTCAATTGAATTTGGACCTTATCGATTTTGATTTTTCATCATGGTCAAAAAGTCTTCCCAAAAATAATGGGGTTTTCGCTTAAATGAAAACAACTGGTAACTTTGAACTACCGGAGAGCAAAAGGCAGAACCGCTATATCTGCACAATATTGTTAAAATCTCGTTTTGAATCTTGAGCTAGAACTACGTTCCTGTGTGGCATTCGACTATGGCCAAGAAAAGAGTTATGTCAGTTGCTATTGCTGGTAGTACTGATAGGAAATGCATTACAAGGACTTATGTAACAACTGTTATCGTAGATTTCATCCCCTTTCAACTTATATACAGTATGGCGGTAAACAAACCAAGTTTATTCAGGTGCAAATTTTCTGATTATTTTTCACTTAGAGTAAAACTTTATCAACGCTTCTGTAGTAATTCATTACTACAGAAGCGTTGATAAAGATTTCCTATGAAATACTTTATTTTTACCTCTATACTTAGTACAGTTTCTCTGTAAAATTTTACCATTTTCTAAAACACAACACTATACATCAAGAGCAATTTTTTCATGTGAAAACTGCATGTTGTCTCGATCAGCTAAAATTTTTCCAAAGCTTTAAACATGTAAGAAGCCATGTCAAAAAAAAAATTCGCATTTCAGGATATTTTCGTGGAAATAATGGGTTATAGATGTGATAGTAAACCGTTTTGAGGGAAATAATGTAAAATCTTAAAAAGAAGGTCAATTTCACCAATAAACGACAGGAGAATGACGTAATAAATATTATTTTCGTATTCTAGACTAATTAAACTGTCTAAATCAGTGAGAATTTTTTTATTTATTTTTTTTTCGAAAAGTAATAAATTATTTTCTTTTTTTTACACGTTTTCAAATACTTTATGGGCTCACAATACAAAATCCTACTCATAAAGACTCTAATAAAGAAAAAAACAAAAAATTAATCACTGGCCCAGTAAGCGAGACGCAACGGCCCAAAAATGAAAATCTGGCGGCAGGATTTTCTCTGAAACCGTTCAGTAATATTATTTGAAATTGTGGCTGATGATTTCTTATCGGCGTAGTTGCAACTTGTACTAAAAACTAAGCTTTTGCATCAATATTTCAAAAATTAAACGCATTTTAGTTTTTTTCAAACCTAAACCTCAATTTTTGGGCCAATCAGCAATGCAAAATTTGAAAAAAAAAAAAAAAAACAAAAAAAAAAAAATTATTTTTATTTTCATATATTTCTAGTAGACGTAGGTAACATACTAATAAACAAACATGCCAATTTTGAAATTAAATGGACTTATACCTTTTGAGAAAAAAAAAATTATAAAATAAATAAGTTAATATTCTCCACTGCCATTTACTAAACACTCTACTTCTTCATTTTTATCTTTTAAAGTTTTTCTAAACTTAACCAGTGTGGAACACTGTTTTTCTATTTTCTAAACGTCCACCACCCCGCTATAAACAGTACAAATATGCGTATAAACAGTACAAATATGCAACGCTCCACATTTTTAGTATCACCAATTGGTTAATAAGAAAGCGTTCTGCTTCGTTAAAGCAGTTTTTTCATCTTTTTAAGGGGGTAGTGCATTAATAAAATTTTAGAAAATTCTTCTTTTCAAAAACTGTTTCTGCCTATTTAACTATCGTAGAATCCGATTCCGAGATTAAAAATCCTCTAAAGCAAATTTTTTACCATAGCAATGGTTTATTTATATTATTTGTAAGGTTTTTTTTTGCCTAAATAACATGGTTTGTAACCAGAATGTAAATACGAGAAAGTCGTTTTAAACCATGAGATCAAGCATAGCATGAATGTAAAATTCTGAAATTTTTTTGGCTTATTAATTTTAGTTTTTTTTTTTGTTCCTTTCATTATTTTTAATTAAAATAAAAGAAAACAGAGAAGAATAAAAAAAGAGTTCTGGCAGAGTGTATACGTGCAAAAGTAAAAGATTCAAAGGCAATCGGTACACTAAAATTTCTTCTTTTGCGTAAAATACTGAAGCACCAAAAAGTGATATCAAGTTTCATCATCTGGAAAAAAGTTAAAATTTAATGAAAAGGAAAACAGTGACACTAATGTTGAGGATTTTAATTTGATTATGAACATTTCCTTGCTTTCAGAAGCAATCTAATGTTATTCGGCTAAGTTGGGACTTTGTCAAGAACTAATTATGTATCATGACCAATTTGTGAATGGAAACACGCATTTATTTCATCACCAACTCAAAACATTAATTAAGGGGGTAGGTAGTACAGTAATAATTTATTTTCTTTTTTTTTTTTACGTGTTTTTAAATATTTTATAGGCTCATAATACAAAATCCTATTCAAAAGCACTAAATAATAATAATAAAAAAATATATATATATCAATCATTGTCCCGGTAAACGAGACGCGACGGCCTAAAAATGAAATTCTGGTGGCGGGCTCTTCTCGAAAACCGTCCAACATATATATTTTTAATTTTAGCTGATGATTTTTTACCCGCAGAGTTGCAACTTATACGAAAAACTATGCTTTTGCATCAATATTCTATAAAACGCAATTTAGTTTATTTCATACCAAAATCAAAAAAAAAAAAATATATATATATATATATTAGTATAATTTTATCAGAGGTTGTAGGTAACATACTAATAGACAAACATGACAAATTTGAAATCAATTGGATTCATAGTTTTTAGGAAATCTGATCCATCAGCAGAAAAAATGCTGTACAGGATAACACGCAAGACCAAAAAAAATTATAAACGTGTAAAACTCTCCACTTCCATTTACTAAGCCTTCTCATTTTTTTATTTTTATCAGTAAAGCCTTTTAAAATTGATATTTTTTCTTAACTTTACCTGTGTGACACTGTTTTTCCAATGTTTAAAAAAATTGTCAGCCTGGGACCTACAACAGGAATCCTGTGTAAGCAGGCGATTTCTTGTTTCATTGCCAACCTTTCCGGATAGTGGAAGAGAACAGCGGCGACCGATTTTTTCATCGCATAAAGTGTTATCAACATTATACCATATTGCCGTAACAATTTTGGAGTGTGCATCACTTTTTCTGAGAGTCTTCCTGCTGTACCTAGCATTTTACCATCACTTAAAAGTCCGTATGCCTTTTTTTGGATTTCGCAGTCGCGTACCGACCAGCTTCTGCTGTATATATGATATATATATATATAACCTAATCATTTGCGTAACTCACAGAACGAGCTATTTCCTTAGAACATAACCATTTACGTTTCTTAGTGTAGTAGAGGCGCCTATTCAAAGCACGTTGCAACCGTGAATAAATTTTTAATGAACGGATCTAGAGAGAAAGTACAGTGGACAAGACCCATGCGGACATCGCGGGAGCTCAAAATATCAACGGGCATTCTTGTATTTTAGGCGGAAACACACAATAAAAAATAATGCTGAACTAAGATATGCGACGTATTAAACATAACTGTAGTACATTAAAGCTAAAAACTATTTTTCTGGTTTTGTTCTTGAGCGAGTGGAGTATCTTAACGCACTCTTGCTTGGCTGGCGATTTGGAATAAAAGCTGGCAACGGACTAATTTTCAAATCGTGGTGACCTAAAAAAAAAAAAAAAACATAAGATTCAAGTTATCTGTATATGTCATAGCTGTCATTTTAAAGGGCTTTTATAATACATTTTTTTCAGCAATTTTGCTAATTTTTCGATAGTTCCTATCAGGAAAAGTTCATACAAATAAAGTATAAATTTATACTTTGCCTCTTTAAGTAATAATTGAGTTAACTTGATAGATATATTTAATGAGTAACCTAAATGTAAAACAAACACTTTCGTAGTGGATTCCCCCGAGAAACAAAAATCCATCACTTAATGCAAATTTATAAATGGCATTTTACAGTCCTCTTTTACAAATAGCCTAATTTTTACGAATTGGCGTAAATTTTAAATTAGGGAGGATCGTTCCCACATCATTCTCTTCATTTGGGACAAAAATGTGTATAAACAGTCTGAGTCATCAAATTTTTCATACAAAATAAAATATTAAAAGAGCATAATTAAGGGTGGTCAATTACGCGAATTTAGAGGCGTACCCTCGTGTCAGATGATTTTCAATTTTTATAAAAAGTCGTAGGATATAATAAATATTGCTTTCACTTGACGGATAATAATTTTCACTCACTTATAGACTTGTTCATAGTTAAATCTATTCGAATTCGCTTGTCAGGCTGTGGTGTCTGGAAATCCGCCTAAAAATAATGCCAAAACATAATAATTAAAGCTTTATAGTCTTGAACTATAACAAAAAGCATAAACAAAATCTGTTCCAAGCCTTTAAGATACTGAAACACAAACGATTTTTGATAAAACCAAATCACCATTTCATATTAAAACCCTTTTAAAACCAACAATTTCATATTAACACCCTTTTTAAACCACAATTTCATATAAACACCCTTTTTAAACCACTATTTCATATAAACACCATTTTAAAATAAATTCATATTATCACCCTTTTAAAACCACCATTTTATATTAAAACCCTTTTTAGCGAAAAGTAAAATCAAAATAAATTAATGTCCAAAGATTTTATATCGATTGACTATGATAAATTTGTTATGTCGATAAATTGGCATGCAAAGAATATCCAGACTTATGGTCTAGTGCTAGTGAACATGAAAGTGCTTATTTTTGGTATAGATTGCAGAAGAAAAAGTCACGCAGTTTTAAATATCATTCATATTTCATTTATACTTTAGCGTACTTGCTAAGATATCTTTTTATCTAATAACTAAACAAACTTTAATAAATACCAACTAATTACCATCACTGATAAATTTGAAGTAAATCCTTTTTATCAACATAATAGTATACTGATAAATTATACAAAATCACACGCAATTAACACTCTTAGTGTAGTTAATATGAAATGAAAATTCAAATTAAAACCAATCTCCAGGATCTAAATACTTCCACACTAGGAACCAAAAAAAATCTTAAATCTTACCAAATTAAAGTAATGTTTACTATAAACTATCACTTACTAGAGTTTAGTGCTACACACTATCACTTAGTAGAGTTTAGTTCTAACTAATCTTTACTACCACACACTATCACTTACTAGAATTTAGTACTAACTAATGTTACTTACTCCCACATACTAACATCGCTACTATTATCTCTACGGCAAAAATCTGTAATGCAAAAAAAATAAAATCAGCCATTGAAAAAGTAAATGTTACTGGTAGACCTTTGGTACGGTTAAACTAAACAGATTACAGATATCAAATGCGACATTTTTTACACTATAAAATTCTAAATAATTGTAACCCTTAGCATGACATATGCAGTTGATATTTTATGCTCTATCATTTCATAAAAGATTAAAATTAGAATATCAGACAAGCAGTTGATATTTTCCACATTATGAAGTCCTAATTAATGGAATTATAATTCTTAAGATAAGAAACGCACTTCTCATACTTTAGGAAAATCAGTTTTACACGGTTTTAATAAAAAACCTAAATATTTGGTGAAGCTCAGTAATAGGTTTAAATTATTGTTTCAGTAGTCAGTGTCTATCAGAATTAGGCAGAAATCGGATTTTTGAGAAAATCATTATTAGTTTTCCAATATGTTTGAGATATTAGATCAAAAACATTGACCACTATTTTTATTCCATTTTTTTTTAGTCCATAGACGAAGAAATGCAGGCGAGAGATTTCATCGTAAAACTTAGTTTTACAAAAAGTCTGGGTGGCAGTGTACTCATACATATAAAACTTTGAGGTATTTGACCAGGCCAACTTAAATCCCACGATTTAAAAATTTTCTTCTTCATTTCTTGTGAAAGCCTACAAAAAGTAAGATGAAATGACAATCCTGAAAAACTTTTAAAACTTTCCAATCATTTCTTAAACGCAAATAAACTAAAAACATTTTAGTGAATAATGGACTACCGGACAACCTACTTGATGAAAAATCTAGGAATCTCCAACAAAATGATAAGTTTACAAAATTATAATAAATGGAGAGGACATGGTAGCTAAAGAATTTTAGAAACATAAATTTTGTTAGAGAATATGTAAGGGTACTACTATACAAAGTAAATGCTAACAAACAACGAACAATAGACCAAGAAATCATAATCAGAGATTTATTTCTTTGGATAAGTTATTGGTATTGTATGGATTTTGAATTGGTATTAAGCAATACAGACATTTAGGAGGAGCAATGAAGGTATTTCATGTAATTTGGAACAATCGCCAAATATGGAATATTTTGATAAATCCTGGAGATTTCCATACCATGATGACTTTTTTCAGTATTTGGTTTGGTTTCGAGGAAAATTATTTTTCAAGCTAGACTATGAAGTCATAAAGCATAACCGGTGTTCTTAGTGGCAAACATTATAATCGGTGCTAGATAATACACGATGCATTTGAAAAAGCTTTAGAACGATTGTTTATTGCTCAATATTGTGACCTTACTTCCGACGAAGTTCAAACATTTGAATCATTATTGGAAAACGATGCTTCCCAACTGCTAAATCAGTTAGAAAAGGCAAGAAATGGTGAGATGGGAGAAACAGGAAAACATTGAGCAATTTACATGAAAATAGTAGATTTGCTACGCCAGTTCTATTATTTCGTCACTCGAAATGATTTTGATTTGAGACTTTCTACCTGGAAAACAATAACTTCATATTTCTTCGTATACAACAAGATCTATTATGCACAATACGGGTCATATGTCAAACAGCTAGATCATCTCGATGACACTCATTCTGGAGCAAGGGAACAGATAGAGCAATGTGAAATCTCTTTATATCACAATAATTTTGGGCAATCAACTGATTTAGCTGGAGAGCAAACCTACATTAAAAGTGCTAAAACATCAGGTCATATCATCATCAAATTTGCAAGCTCTCCAGAAACAGTCACCAAATGGGTGTTAAGTAGACCATATCTAAGCAAGTTTATAAAGGCATTAAAAGACATAGGAGACTTCAAAATGCATGATGCGAACGAAAAAGTTAATGGAACTCAGCGAAATTAGAAACTCGAACAACAAAGTTGAAACAGTAGTTACTATAATAGCTGATCAATTCAATAACACATTCGATAAAACAACTGAGAAAGATTTACTGTATAGCCTTGTATCCGATTTAGCTGTTGATAAAACTCTCAGCGATAAAAGTCGAAAACTGAATTTCAAGAGAGAATGGCTCAATCTTCTTTAACCGAAGTGACAATTTTTTCAACCATCAAAAGGAACAAAATTAGTGTGTTTGACACTACGCAACTGAAAATGGTTGTTAAGATACAAAACAGAAAGAAATAATAAATTGACAAGATATACTTGGAAAGCTTGCATCGTTGTTTACCAAAAACAAAGTTCCTTTAAATCTGAAAGAAGTTTTGACTTATCCATTATCATCAGTCAAAGCTCCATTAAGTCTCCAGGATGGGTCCATACAATTTCAAGCCATGATTAAGGCAGGAACAAAGTAATAATACAGTTGATTTTTTTTGTAAGCATACCCTGTCATCCAGGCTTGTAGTTAATTAAACCAAACATTGACATGGAATTTCTTTGTCTTTATGAAATAATAACAACTGGAAATTGATAGTTTCAGAACTTACAACATTTTTTTTTCCCCAGAAAAAGAATTATTTGCCTCAGCACCTCAAAAATTCTAAATCTATTCAATTTCATTTCACTCTTCCTAAGAAAACACAACCGTCATGAACACTAAATCCTTTACTTAACAGAACGTATATTAGTAATTGAAAAAAAAATATATTCCTGGAAACCATTTTTAAACTTTTGATATTTTGCAGACTTCATGAAACTATTGAAAGATAAGCAATCGTTAACACCCCAAGCTGGTTTTTCATAGGAAGGTAGGGTCAATTACACTGAGATATTCAAGTTTTGAAAAATTCAATTAATTGCTTCAAAATTTAAGAATATTTACGGTTTAAAACAAACCTCTAATGGCAGTCTTTTCACTTTATTCTCCTTGACTTTAGTGGGCTCAGTTCTTGCAATATTTTTATTTACAAAAGCTTTAGCTTTAGGCGTTTTGACAAAGCTTATCAACGGTTTCAGATCTTCTTCGTCATTTTTACATTTGCTCTTTCGACTCCGTAAACTTTTTCTACGTTCTTTTACTATCTCAGGTGTTTCTTTTTTAATCAGTTTGTTGTTTTTAACCTTTCCACTAGTGCTTTCGACTAAGCTCAGGTCTGGATCTTCAGATTGGAGATCTCTATTGTGATTATTAAGTTCTTGTGTTTCATTTTGATTTTGCTGAACATCACATTTTTCATTTAATGCAGTAAAATCAAGCTTTTGTTTGACTACATCATCAACTATTTCAAAATGAACTTCTAAATTGGCCGGTTCTTTGCTATTTAATCGCTTAGTTTTATCAAGTTTAATATTGCTTGATTCAGTCAGACAGCCATCACTCATATTTTTGGTGCTATCTTTCTCACCAGCACTTTCAGTAATAACATTTGATTTGACAATCGAGCTGGTTTCAACATAATTTTGTGAACTCTCTCTAAGAGAAATGCTTTCTACTATTTTGTCACATTTCTTGTCAACCTCATTATTTACGTAGTCACTCTCTTTATTCTCAACGTTAAATATTTCTTTAGTTCCTAATATAGGCTGGGTATCCTTCTTATTTTTTTCACTCATTAGGATTTCAGTTTCATTTTTTATTGCAGAATCATTTTCTTTTTCCTCATCAGTTGCTTGAGTTTTCATAGTATCTGTGCTCAAGACAAATTCTTTTTCATTGGTATTATCAAACTCTGGTTTATGTAGCTTTTTCTTTTTTTTCTTTATGCTTTTTTCTGAAAATTCATTAGTTTTAACTAAAGTTTTTTTTTTTTTTTTTTTAACTGGTTCTTCGACTGCTTGTACCTCAGAAAACTTTTTCCTTTTTTTCTTCTTCTTCTTTGGTTTGTTAAGTTTCTCTGTAATAAAAGAAGAAAAAATTATAAATTACATATGATAAAATTTTGCAAAAAAAAAAAAAAAAAAAAGATTTTTAATAATCATTATTGATGGATAGTTGTTGACAGTCCATTTGTTGAATAAAAGTATATAGTAAATTCATCTGAATCATTTTTAGATACTTAGTGACCATCTAGAAAATAAGTACGCCAAAAATCGCTGAAATTTGACCCCACCCCACCCCCAATAATACTCAAGCGTATGTTTTCATGCCCCGCTTCGCCAGTAGCTGCCACAGGTCTTACATATAAATCAAACATCGTTTGTATGTAGTCTGCTGCAGCTGTCGACTCCATCACGGTAAGAAGGCGTTTGGATAAAGGAGTAAAAAAATCATTGTATCGTCAAAATAGTCCTCAGACTCTAAAACTTCAAGACCTTTGGGCCCATTGGTACACAGCGGGATTAGGAAGATATTGCTCTGGAAACGCAGGCATTTAGTTCGTTCCAAAGCGTTGACTGCAATTCCTGTTTTGGCATTTCAATTTGTAGATTGTATCTACATTGGCATACATGCTGAGATATTCAAAGGGTTTTTCTGGTGGTATCAACTTTTGTCCTATTGGTAGTTTGGCTGCCAACTTCGCAGCCGTGATTTGTAGTCCACCCGCTTCATCTTTGACAACCAGAAAATACTTGTAAAAAACGACCACTCGTGTCTCAATAATTGAAAATAATTCAAACTCGGCACTAGAAACATACACCTGGCTTTCTATACACATAAAAGTGTACTGTTGTTGCTGCCATTTGAGTTTCACACCATTTTAGTATACAATAATAACAAATTAGTAGCAGTTAGATGGCGAGGCAGACCTATTGAATAAAAACAAATTTTGACAAGTTTAACAAGGAATAAAGAAGTTTTGTTCAGCAAGGATTTTGATACCCCCTCCCCACACTTGCTAAGTATCTTATGGATGGCACATTAAGGTAATATAATTTTATTTTTAAAGTGAAATCAACTCCTTTTCGTAAAATCTGGAGAAAATATAACACAATACATAGAACGCTAGACCCAAAGCTGTCGTATTTAGACTGTATGTATTGAGAACCGATTCAAGCAGCAAATTGGAAAACAGCATCGTATTCTTACCATATAATTAACTATATTAACATCTATAGCTATTAAAAAATAATCAACTATTGATAAAGATAATCATTATTACAACTCAACACCATAAAATTAGCATTAGCGCAAAACATTGGGTATCAACATCAACATCACACTTTATTAAAGCATAAAAGTTTCTGTTAGCTTAAGTTAGTTCCTACTGGCCTTCTCAAAAACATACCTTTGAGAAATTTATAACATTTTTAAAAATATTCTGGTAATACAAAATGGCAGAAAGTACAAAGTTTTGAAAAACCACTTGGAAAATTAATTTACCAATAACAGGTATTTTTGATTTTGAGATATTCTTTTGAAAGTCTACATTTGTTACTTTTCCTTTACTTTATGAGATGGCCAAAAAAATTACTGGAGGAACATGAGTGAACTCTTACTCAAATAAAACACAAACCTTCATTTTTCCTAATTGCTTCTCTGCTCCTAAACAAAAATAAATACCAGATATAATGTTGGAATTTCCGGTAAACTCTAAAATTTAAAATTGAACTTCAATGATAAAAGGATTCAGAAAATAACAATTGGTTTGTACAATGAAATGAAATAAAATCATGACAATTTATCAAGCTCATTTTCAAATAAGTATAGCAAGGTGTTTTATTGGATATTACTTTGGAACAAATTTAACATGTTTTAGGGTTCAGCAACTAAAACAAGAATTTTCAGCAGGTAAAATATTTCTTCAACAGCCCAAAACTTCATACAAAATTTTAAGAAAAGCAACAAAAAAATTTCGATAGAACAACGCTATTTTTTAATCCAAATTGAACATATCTGTATTCAGTCCTAAAAAAACAAGATTTCCCTCACTCACATACACGCTAGCACATCCATCCACTCACTGTCACTCTCACTTCACCCTCTCACACATATAGATATATCATATTTTCAACCATAATAACATATCATTAGAACATAATTTATCATATTCCCTTTCTCTTGACTAAATTTCTATATCGAAACCTAAAATACAGTTTAAACTGTATTACTAAGATTACAAATATCAAATGGGTGGTCACTAATTACTCCTGGATATGCCATTGACCTAAAATTAAAGTTAGCATATCGCAATAACAACCTTAAAAATGAACTGTTGATAAGTTCTTTCGTGTTACTAAGTAAAATTTCAGGAAGTGACATCCGTTTTAAGCTTTATAAAGTTGAAATAATTATAACATCACTTTTGGAAAAATTTACACTATTCTATGTAAAAGCATATGTCAAGAATATATCCTTTAGGAGTAGTGATTGGTGGGGGGTGACGATTAGGATGGTTTGTTTACTAATCACAATATAAGTCAAGCATAAAATATTAAAGTTATCAGAAATAAAATAACTTCAGCAGAAAAAGTCCAATTTCTAGAGAAAAATTCAGAGGTAAAATTTTATAAAAAATTTGGACTCCTTTGTGGGACTAAAAAACATTTCAAAACATCCGAGCTGCAACTTATCAAAAACTATATGTTCAAACTTCATAAAAAATTTTGCTATAATAAAAAACTTATTTCTAAAGAAAAACACGTAATTTTCAAATAAAATTTAGCTCTTTAGTGAGTCTAAATTTTTTTAATAGCATTCGTAAGGTCAAAATTATCAAGAATAATATTTCCTGGTATCAAAATTATTTTTACAAAATCAGAATGTACTATTTTTGTTGAAAAATTAGACTTAATTTATAATTAATTTGATGACTCTTTTTGCACCTGGGTCAAAATTTGGCGCACAAAAATTATCAAAAATAATATCTCCTAGCAATCACCAATGATTTTAGCTCTCAAGCCAAAGGTCGAGGGTTTGATTTCTACTATGAAAAAATAAATTGATTTGTATTTATTTATTTGGCAGTCTATTTAGATATAAGATCATTATGGTATGTAGATTATAATTTTTTGACAAAGAATAAACAAAAGCTATAGATAAATCTCTGGATACTAAGAAAATTAGATTTAAATAAATAAATCTATTGGCAAGAAAATAACATTTGATTTTTCACACATTGACACAATTACAAATGAAAAATGACTAAAATCGAAAACAAAAAAAGTAATAAAGTAATAATGACTTACAAGTCTGAGTATAAAAATAACAATTTTCTATTCTTTGTTTTAACAGCCTTGTTTGCACTTAAGACACATAGTCTGTCTGACAATGCTTGTAATGGAATCTAAAAAAATCCATGATTAGCTTTAAATTATCAATAAACCAAACACCTTTCTCCTAGATACCAGTAACAATTACAAATTTTGATTGAGTTGATCTTAAATGGTAAATAAGTAACAAATATTGAGAACAATTGTCAATTGTCTTGTATTATATTTTCAACATTTCAAAAATATTAAGTGATTTTTGGAAAATGCACTGTGCAATACTAATCTTTTAAAAATTCTTCAACATTCTCCAACAGTTGAGAAAATTTACTTTGATTTTGAAAAAGATAAATTAATTGCTTCTTTTTTATAGTCCATCCTCTAAGACAGCAATGCAATTTCAAAAGAGTCTATGCCTGCCACAAATTTCCAGGTAATTAAAAAAATAAAAAATTACTTTTAATGCATTATAATCTCCACCAATCAGCTTAGAAAGGACTTCAGTTTGCACAACTTTAAAAACAGATATACTAAAAAAAAAAAAAAAAAAAAAAAAAAAAAAAAAAAAAAAAAAAAAAAAAAAAAAAAAAAAA
>JAUZNK010029874.1:0-19009 GCA_035046665.1 Euphysa ruthae
TCACTCACTCACTCACTCACTCACTCACTCACTCACTCACTCACTCACTCACTCACACACACACACACACACACACACACACACACACACACACAAGGCTTTGAGCAATATTTTTTGGTTTTTTTTGAATTTGAAATCAAGGTTTCAAAAAGGCATATTACATTAAAACTTTTCAGTGTATTACATGCTTCCAGAAAAAACCTTTTACGAATTCTTGTGTTGCAACCCCACAAAGGTTCAAATGACAAATTCAATAAAATTCTGATGTAAAGAATTTTTGGGGCCAGGATTTGATTCAAAATCTCGACAGAAACAAAGTGACATAAAATACAGGGTGTGTCAATAAAAATTTAAATAAATGATTCAAAAAATGTTTTGTCGCTAATGAAGGTAAAGTATAGCTTTGGCATAAAACAAATATAACATCTAATCAAACATTTTTATTAGATATTATTGAATACAGGTAGGTGCATTACAAAAACCCCAACACAGCAAAAACCATGTGGACGCTTTTCAGCCTGTAAAAAAGGGAAACTCATTGGTAGAATCATTGGATTGTTATCTTACAATGCCCACATGTCTAGGCAACTAATAAAAACATATTTCCATCAGTACAATGAAGATATTTTTTTTTGGAGGCCTCAACGTTTCAAAATTTCCTATTTTTGTTTCTCATTTTTAGCGAATACAAGCCAAAAAACCTTTTACTAAGTTTGTTAACATTAAATTGGTGGCCTTAAGCATCCTTTTCATAAATAATAAACAGGTAAAGTTATATCTGATTATATGATTTGTTATTTATGACTCAAATAAAGTCAAATGGCTGTGTGGTTTTTGGAGTGTATTTTCTAGAAAATCTGAAAAAAAAATGGCAAGAATTTTGACTCAAGAACATATTAAAACATGAAACAAATCAATAGGAACATTATTCTAACACATTTTAGTTGTTTTACATCAATAAGTGTCTATCAAGTTTTGCCACAACTTTGTAATGTCTCACAAGGTCCTCATATTTAGGCATATCAAATTTTGTGGATCCTTTCAATAGTAAAACTTCAAGTGGACCAGCAATTACATCGGATAACCCCACTAACAATATGTCAGGACGGTGGTCTGGAGTATCCTCCAATTTTATGCCAGAACCAACCTTAGTTTTTATGCACGTCATCTCTAAAGTGTTTAATGGTCCATTTTCATCCTCCAGAAACCAACGTAAAACTTTTACAATGAATAGCATACATGACAGCTTTGGTGTGCATATTATAACATACCATCTTCCCATGATTTCCTCTTCCTAGACAGGAAGGTTTAAACTTTTCCAAGTGGCCTGTAGCCTAGCCTTATGATCCATGGCAGGGTCCCACAACTTATCTTCAGACTCAGAATCAGATTTATTACCATCAGATGACGACATCACTTGGCTTTTTCCCATTTTTTGTCCCACATGCAGTCTTGCTGCATACTGATCTTAGGATGTTGTAACAGACAGAATACTCACTCAAATCAAGGGCTTTACAATTATTTTCCTTACATACACATCCCCTTTCCACTTGATGAATGTGTTCTTTTCATCCTCTTTCTTTTTAATGTGTTCTTCTTTTGCTTTCACTTTCTTGTCCTTCTTTTCTTTAATATTTTTCACCAACCTTAACACAACATTGGTTCTGATTGAGACGTGATTTTGGGTGACAAGAGTGGATTCTTTGTTGGTTAATTTTGCTTGACTTTTCTTATGATCAACAAACCTGGTATCTCTTCTAGATTAATACCATTTTCATGAGGCTCTTTTATCAAACTCCGCACACTCTGGAACTTCTCCTTTCAGTACATGGTGGACCCTTTTCTCTTATCAGGAGACAAGATGACTAAACAGTCAGGGGCGATGCTGCACTAGATAAGTATGGTGCTGATGACTCTGATTCAATAAAGCTCTCTGCACACATAAACATGCCCTGCTGCATAAACTCCACGCTTATTGCATCTTTGGTAAAGCTTTCACCAAAGTTTTTGTGTAGCCCACTTATCCCAGATGTTGGCAAGGATAAGCATAAAAGCTTCTTTGTTGAGTGTGTTAGTTTCATTAAACATTTGATCTTTCTCCTCTCTATATTCATGATCGGTCTAATAGCTGAGTAACTCCTGTCAAATCAGGTGAAGCAAGGAACAGCCATATCTCTTCTTGATTGAAGGAATGAAATGATATTATAATCGAATCTATGGCCATCAAAAAGTAGAAAAACTGTCCTTTATACCCTGTTTTCAGTTAAACAATCATCAAACTCCTGCCAAAAAACAACCAAACACAATGTGGTTATATGTAGACATTTGTTCCAGTCCATTATGATACCCACAGTAATGGAGAAGAGCAATGTAAATAAAATTTCACTCATTTCTAGACCCTTTTCTGTAAAATATGAAAAACATGATGCGATTTTCAGTGCGTATGATGTGGTTTTTGTAGTGACTTAAATAAATTCCCTAAAAATTAAGTTTACAGCTACATAAACCATGTCAACATAATTCAATTTTAACACATCAATCAAGTACCAAAGCAGCTAGTTGTATCACCTTATTTTTATGAGCTTCATAGGCCAATGTTATGCATAATAAAAAACATGGAAACTTCAGCAGAGTAATTTACACTTATGTTTAACTTTTTTTAAAACTCTAAGGAGGGTTTTTTTTTTTAGGAAATGAAAATACAAAAAAAAAAAAAAATTCAATAAATATCTTCACTGTAAAAAATTAATGGGGTGTCTACTTCGTGTGGTTTTTGGTGTGCCCGCCGCATACATACAGTAGAATAAGGTGATTAAAACGTTGACTCAAGACCGAAGATTGAGAAACAGAGGATATAAACCCTACTGAGCTATCAATTACTCAATAACCTAAAAATACAAATAATACTACTGACAAGAGACTTTAATCATACAATGAAGGGAATAACATCAATACCAAATATATTTTAGAAATTTAATCAAGTATGAGAAAGATGACAGCGGTGAAATCCAAATATCATAACAAAAACATGTTTAATATAGTATAATCATCTTCCAAAGTTCATTTAATTTACAATTAGTCTTAGATAAGGCTGACATGAAAAACTTTATAGAAAAATTCGCATATCAAGAAGTGTCTACGTTACCTACCTTGCAACCATTAAGAAGTGTCTATGTTACCTACCTTGCAACCATTAAGAAGTGTCTACGTTATCTACCTTGCAACCATTAAGAGTTTTATATGACAGAAACTAAACTATTATCTTATTATTATATTACTTCTTATTGAGCGAAAAAATTTAATCTTACAAAAAAAAATATATTTTTTACACATGGTTTCATTAAACCTGTGCTATCTCTCAAATAAAGATACCTGTAAAGGAAAGCTTGATAAAATTCAAAAGAACCAAATAGTAATTAACTATTTTTAGACTTTGACTTTTACACCATACACCTCTAAAATGAGTAAATATGTCGAAAAACAGTTTTAGTCCTACTTTTCAACTAAAATGCTTATTACTAACTACAGTAATTATAATACTCCAACACAATAGCTGAGATACACAATCAAAAGTAACAGTATATCAGCCATAAATAACATGACCAATGTCAAACATTTTAAATAAGGAAAAAAACTTGCAGTAAGTATAAGACTCAATTTCCATTTTAACATTTGTTTTTGATGCAGATTTAAAAATTTGTATTTGAAACACTCAATCTTTAGGAAAATGCTGACCTATTTCGTTTACAAAAAATCTAAATACAAAATATCTATTTTATGTTCTGATAATATTAGAAGTATATGACCAGATATTTATATATAAGGTATAAAAACAGTGGTATGCTAATAAAAAAGCAGAAGATTATCTGGATTCACATTTATATTTAGCATATCATCACAGGTGGTAAAGTAACTTCAATTGTTGGAGGCTTTGTCAATTATGCAAAATTTATAATAAATTTTATAAAAAAATTACCTAAAATCTCCATCACTATAATTGCCAGTAGCCTCTAACAATAGAGTAATAGCAGACATTATAGGCTTTGTGAAACAAAATTGTAGTGCTGCCTAAATGAAAAAAAAGTATAAAGATTCAATGTTACCGTGGTATTTATTTCAGGTATTTATATGTATACCCTTGAAAATGAAATACTACACATTTTATTTCGTTGAAAAACCATCTCTTTGCTAAAATTAAGAAATATAATTTTCAATAAAAAAAGCTAAACACTCAAACAAAGATTTATTTACAGTTTAAATTTTAACTCCCTTTGGGGCCTGAGCACTGGGCCAAATAAAACTTTCAAAATGGTGGACATGTGAAATCATCACAATATACTTTCTTAAGAATAATCTATGTCCTTTTCAGACAAAATTTGTCATGGACCTAATCCTGAAAAAATTTTCAAACTGGTCAATACTAACAATTATTTATACTAAAAAACAATATATCATTAGAAATATCTTTTTAAATCATTTTACAAATTGAAACATGATTGTAATAGTAAGGTAGAATCATGCATATCTTATCCCTTTAGGGGCAGAATTCTGTTTGTTTTGTATAAAGAAAGTTCTTATAAGGAAAACAAATTAAGTCTGAAACCCACCTGTCAAAATCAAATTTTGTGTATTTTACAGAACAGAAAATTTCAAAGTAGGAAAAAAAATTAATTAAAAGTTTTATTCACATATTACATTAGAATATAAAATATAATATGCAATATAAAACAAAAATTACAAAACACTATAGGGTAAAAATAATTATTTTCAAAGATACAGGTCAAAAACTTGTTTGCTCTTAAGTGGTAAACATACACCTGTTATATTGCTAATCTTTAATAGCTATGATTTAATTCAATTAAATAATGATCAGATACTCAAAGTTAGCTAAAAATAATTTTATGAATAAAGGAACTAAATAAGTTTGTTTAGATATTTTTAAATACAATTTTAGCAACCGGATTTTCTGAAATATTTTTCACAAGAAAGAAATTTTAATAGTACAAATAATAGTTTTGACAACGCTATTATGAAAACGCTATGACAACTCATCAACAACAATTCATTCACAATTTCCATCTTCAATTTACATAACGCAGTGCATGTTAGTGATGATTTTATGCACTTACATTGATCTTTACATCCCTTTATTGGGTTACAGTCATATCAAATAAGTTCCTGACACATCAAAGAAGCTTCATGCATTGTCACCCACACAACATTGTATTCATTTGTAGGGCCTAGCTTTCATTCCCAGTGTAAAGTATTAGGGAGAGCAGGATCTTTTACTAATGACTGATTCCAACAGTGACTTGCTCAGTAAACAGCCCTCATAAGATGAAGTGTTAGTGCATCTTTTGTTGGAAGTATTGCATCGATTGCTCTTGCTTTTCGTTAAAATAAACCTTGTGTTTTAAGTCTTCGCATGTACTCATCTAGTTGTAAAAAACTATGAATCTTTCAATAACTGGTAAAGCATTGTTTACATCACTAGAGGTTGTCAGACAATGTCATAGCTCAAGCAACGTTTTTGTTAAAACTTCAGACTTTTTCCACTTAGCCCAAGCAGATTTTTTTGCGTTTTCCTGAAAAAGGAGACTTGGTCACAACAAGCTAATATATGGAACAATGACAATGATTTTTTTCTGGAAGCATCTAGTTTTTCACTCAGTAGATGTACTGGAACTTGACATGCTGCTTCCCAACACCAAAGGCAACCCATAGTTTTATTCAGTGATAATGATGAATAAGCACTTATTGCAAAGATCATAACATCAGTATCAACTGTACGTGTCATCACTTGGGAAAACCCATCATTATCTGCATCTTTAATGTGTAGAATCATTTGTGTATCAGCTTCTTTATTTTCGTTATAAGTATCTTCCCAGTTCCATTGTATTTGTTTTGCAACGATATATAAAGGTTGCTCAAAAGTGACAACTGGAGTTTGATTTTTGTTCTTAAATTCATCAGCTTGTTTTACAACAGACATCGAATGCCAGATAATTGCAAATGACTTTGAAGAATCTTCAAACAGTGGCAATAGAGTCAGGATAATTGTCTGATGAATTCTCAAAGGAAGCATTGTAGACTGAACATTTTTAGCATTAGAATCATCAACTTGGTCTTGTTGGTGCACATTGTTTAACCAACTTAAAAAAAACCAAGAAAAAGAATGAGAACTAAGTAAAAAAAAAAACTCAAAACAAACATATAAATAAACATATACATTGCATACTTACGTTCCTTTTGTAAACAATTGGGCAGTCCTTTTACTTCAACAGATAGGCAGTTTGGAATTTCTGGTTATTTAGTAGCAGCACTCACCGGTTTTACGTCAGTATAGAACTCAGGTAACGATTTTAGAGTTTTTACCTAAAGGTATGTTCAAACAGTATATTGATTTTATTAAACATGCCCGTTCTTAAAATTTCAACAGTTTTATAAAGGTGTAATGCTTTGTCTTCATAGTCTATATCACAATTTTAGCCCTTTCAACAATTACGAGAAACAATGTATGTTCACAATATAAAATATTGTCTACCCTCCTTCAATGAGGAAACATTTGTTTAAAACAGCAGCAGGAGACAACATAGATCATAATCCGAGCTCAATAACATCACAAGAGTCTTTCCATGGTACAGAAGTCTCTCTTTTGTCTAGCGAACAAGGACATAAGAGAGAAATAATTAAATTTTCAATGTCAAAATCTCTATCATATGAAAAATATCAGCCAAGCTCGTTGAGTTTGTGAATAACGCCTTTTTTACTCGTTTTAGCATGAATCATAAGGCCAATGTATATCAGAAGAGAAGGTTCACGTGAACTCGAATGAAAGGTCGAGAAAGATATTGATATTCTTCTTTTTTAACAGATTTAAAAAAAATTAACTGACATAACCTGTTTATAGCTTACTCGCTTACTTTATTGATTGGTGCCATATTAGTGTCTTCTAGTAACATCCCTATAAATGTTTTCATTGATTGGGGTAAACAGTTGCCTTGACAATTCCAATTAAAGGTATGTTCAAATGGTTTATTGATTTTGTTAAACATTTCCCTTCTTAACAACATTTCAACAGTTTTTTAAAGGTGTAATGCTTTGTCTTCGTAGTCTCTATCACAAGCTGCTTTAACAAAAGCTCCAACACCACATTCAAAAATTAAATATTGCAATCTCTGAACTCCAGTATGTTTTCAATATCAGCCATAACTTATTTTCAAGTTTTGTTGTGTATTAATTAGGAACTTCAACAGCAAACTCAGCAAGCCTTGCTCTATATTTTTCTGAAAAATCTGTTAACTTAAATTATGGCTTTGCAGTTCTGTCCAAAGAAGCATATTTAATAAAGGCAATCAACTCAGCAAGATCTATACAGTGTATTTGTCTTTCAACCTCACTATACTCTTCGCCAAATTGTTTTTTTTATGCAGCACAATATAAGTATGTAAGGTATTTTACATGGTATAATGGGTTTTGTGCAACCATATGATAGAGAGTTTACTCAGGAGTATATACAATATATTCTACGAATGTCACACATTTACAAACTTTTTTTGTCTAAATTTAATGATTTACCACAAAAAAAAAAAAAAAAAAAACACTTGTTAACTAACTCTGGTTAACTAAGTTTTGGTGGTACTACTGGTAGAACCTTTTTCAGAAGCATTGTTTTGTACATCTTTAGTACCTCTTGAGTCGTCCATATCATATATTTTTTTTTTAAAGCTTGTTCTAACTTCAAATTGCTAAATTTATTTCTGTACGTTTAATAATATTTATCACTATTTAATAAAAATGCATTTATAAAGTTTTAATTTTCACTTATATTAGTAAGGATAGGACAATAGGTATGAAATAAATTTTTTTCAATTTTTTAATGTTGTCAACTAACTTGTGATATGTCGTGTGGATATACAATAGCCCTCATGGTTTACAAACTGTAGATTTACTTGAGTTATTAAATAGAGTGTATTTTCACTGTTTCTTATTTTTATTCTAAAATAACTAAATAATTAAAATACTATAAACCAAACCAAAGACAATTAAAATAAAATGTACTAGTAATTTAAATTTCATCAAACAATTTTTTATCACCCAGTAATTAAAAAACACTTTTCTCAATTGTTTAAAATCATCCTGTTTGTTTACTAAAGTTTTTTACTTAACTATATAAATCAAAAGGAGAAAAATATCTTATGAGTACTATAGGACCAAAAATAACATGCAGAAAAACTATACTCACTTCAGTATAAAATACAGTTACTTTTAAATAAAGTTATAATACCATAATACAAAAAATAGATTAGGGTTAATTATTACAATGTTAAAAAATGATTATTTTCAAAAACAGCATTCCGAATTTAGAATTTATTACACCACAAATTTTTAAACTCAAATTCCTTATAACTTCCAATCTTTACATTTTTAAGATGATAATTTTAAATATGTTTTGTTTGAAATTAAATTGTCTTCCAATTAAAATTTAAATATTTCACTTTTGACAAAAATGTTTTCAACCCTGTAAACTCACTTTTGGTTCTATAATATACCCAAAATGTGATATAGAGTTCAAAAGAAGTGCTTCTTTTATCTTTCTATTGTCCTCTAACTTCATGCAAAATGGCAAATAATAAACGATTTTTGAAATTTCAAAATATTCATTTTTGGTCTAAAAGAAATGACCATATTTAAGCCCAGTACCAGAAATAGAAGAGTTTTCAACCAGTGGTCATTTGGGTTAAAAGAAGCTTGTAAGTATAAAAATTATAACAAAAGCTTTTATAGAAAATTTCATCATCATTTCCGGTCCAAAAATAACCATATTGCGGCCCAGTACCAATAAACAAGAATTTTTGAAAAGTAGCCATACAGACCAAAAGTCCTTCCATGGTCCTCTCTAACTTCATGCAAAATTTCAGAAAAATTTGATGAACTACTTGTGAGAAGTTTTGAAAAATATTGATTTTAGGCTAAACTGATCATATTTCGGGCATATTTGGGTCCAGTACCAAAAAATGAGTCTTTTCAAAAATCTAAAGCTGTCACCTTTCAATTGCAAAACGTCAATTTTGGATAAAATTTGGCCTGTTTAGAGCCTGGCCCTGAGTATAAAATTCAGTGCATAAATACAATGAAAACTTGGCTAAAGTTTTAAAAATACATGTTAAAAGCCTTATTTGTGATTAAGAAAATATTCATACAAAAAATAAGCACTTGTGATTAACGGGCTCTTGAAAATAAAAGAAAAACTAATCAAGATCTATGGCATAAAAGCCTAATATCACAAATGTCATAAATGAGACTCATAATATTTCAAAACACTACATATATTTTAGCATAATTGAAAAACAACTTTAGGAAAAAAAAATGCAGAATTATGAAACAACCTTTCGAGAAAATTTTATTTTGAAGCAATTTTCAGACCTGGCAAGACACTTTCATTCCTAAAATGACAATTTTTCGGGTCCTGAGTACGAGTACGAGTCTGAGAAACATTTCAGCATATTCCAACACAAAATAAAATTTCAGGAAAATCAAAAATTTTTTTTTGAAAAATAAAAAAAAAAGTCAAATTTGACACCTTATGAGACCTAAACACATGGAACGAAATCTTTTTGCAGATGGCATATAAGTTAAAAGATGTCGTTAATGGCCCTTCTACTACACAAAATATTTTGAAGAAAAAAAAAATCAATGAAAAAAATCAAAAAAACAATCGCTTTCTAAATGGGACAGTTCAATATGTTCCCGCATGATTTGTCCGTGATTTGTAGACTGGTTTATACTACTATATTTTAAGAAAAACTAAAAAAACCAAAAAAATTTTGTTGGTTTGGATTAGCACTTATAGATTATGTTTATTTATTTACGGCTATGTATACACCAACGTAAAATAACTAAATGAGTTAAAAATATTTAAAACTTTGCAAAAGTGTCGTTTTTAGGCCTAAAATGACTGAATTTTAGACCCAAAATATTTTCAAAAAGGCAGACACCCCAAATTTGTTAGAAATAATATTTTCTAATATAATCCAAAATTTCAGCATAAACAGAGAAATGTCAAAAAAACATTGATTTTTGAATCATAAATCAGGTTCAAACCCCTAGATAAGTATTTTCGGCAGGTGCTCTTCTGACCCATAGTCTTAACTTACGATTCCCTATCGTCCTTTTAGCCTCATACAAAATGTTAAAAAAAGTTAATTAACGGATTTCAAGACAACTTTTTTAAATTTTGTTTTATGCCTAAAATGACAGTATTCAGGCCCAGTACTGAAACACGAATGTTTAACAAAAATCAAAAATCATTACTTTTTTATATGACATCGCATAAATTTCATAAAAATTTGAGCGGTTACTGAGAAAATTCCTAACAGACTGACAAACAGATAGGCGTAAGAATAGAAAGACAGACGAATGGGTATGGATAATTAGAGAAAAATTAGAAACTAATGAGCGAATCTCAAGAAAAATGGGAAAATAATGATTTTTGGCACGTTTCCCCAGAGTTTAATCTAGTCTAAGAAAGACTATTTATTTCTTATTTTTTTACATACAACTCTATGCATAAGATCAAAATATGTTAATAAGTAGATTAAGAGAATATCAAAAAAATATAGATTTTAGGTCTATTTTTGCCTCACTTATCCTAAATTTCTTGTTAACGAGAATTTTTTTTTTAATGACTAACATTTCATATGAATTATTGACCCCCAAATTATCCCAAAAAATTACATTTAAAAAATGAGCAGATCAACAAACTTTTGCCTTGTTTACCTTCAATTAGACTAAGAAGATTTTTTTTACTGTCAGGTCATTTCCCTTAATAACTGTTAAATTCACGCAAAAATTAGAACAAACTAATGAAAAGTTATTGTGATTTATAACAAACAGACTGATGGATAGATGCACAGCAATGAATTCATAGTATCAACACTGCGTGGGTCCAATATAAATTTCAGATTCACCTGCTTGCATGAGCGAAGAAACTGGATATTTAAGACTTTTCCAGACAAACAACACGTACACATCAAGTATGAAGTCCTGTGAGAAAAAAAGTCAAATCTAATATTACCATTAATTTCTCTTAAATTTAAAAAGAACGCAATGAGTTGGACACATTGTAAAGTAATATATAAATTGAATTAGTCAATATGCTTATTAATTTTTTAACATACGTTTTCATATAGCAAACATCAGTAAGTCTAAGCCTGTGTGAAAAACAAACTGTTTATTTCAGACCTTTAATAACAATAATATTGAAAATTCAAAGGGTGGTTTTTATGTTGGTAAATTAAATGAAGTTAAAAAGCTAAAGTTAAAAATAAAATTAAAAATGATTACAATAGGTTACTGGTTGATATAAAACACAAATCTTTTGTTATAAAAAAAAGGGTTAGTTTAAACTTAATCTGAGTGAAAAATTTGTTTCAAAATTTTAGAATCTTTCTTCATAAAATTTATATCCTGGCAAACCTGAACAGAAATGTTGAGCGAATGTCTACAACAGTGAAGTGCCAAATATACAAAAGATTGACTGTGAGAAGTGGTATAAATGAAAAATAAACTTTTACCTGAGATCAGAAAAGAAATGTGACTTCACATTATCCTATTGAAATACAAAAATTAATTAACTTACTTTACCGGTTTTCCACGGATCTCAGAAAGAATTGCCATTTCTCCACCAAGGTATTCATAGCATAAACACATGAAGTTGTAGATAACAAAAGCTAAAAGAAACTAATTATAAAAACCTGATTATATCTTATTTTACAAATTTATATTTAAAATTTTTTAAGTATTCCTAAAGAATCATTTATTAACCAAGGGAACATACATATATTTTTTATAGGATATCATTATTAAATTTTATGAGCTTTCCTATAAAAACATGTACCAAGGGTACATGCATTCTTTATTGCATATCAATCTTAAAGAACTTGTCTAAATTATTCATGTCATTTTATAGAATGCAATATCATCTATAACATATAATGCAAGTTTGAAACAATTTTATTTAGTTTGAACAAATAAATATATCATAAATGTATTACAAGAAAATTTTATTTAGATTCTCGGAACAGTAAAGTAAAGTATAGCTTATATTTGACAGCGTAGGATGAAAATTTACAATAAACTTAATAATTCTAGCACAATTTCAATGCCTAGCGTTTCATCAGGTACTTCAACTACACCAAAAAATAATAAAATAACAGTTTGGTGTCTGGAGCGAACAGTTTATTGGAATTATAACCCAAATGAATGCAATAAACACTTCCATTATTGTATTGTATTAATATTAACAGAAGTAAGGAATAAACCAAGCCAGATTTAATTTTAACCCTTGCTAATATTCTGCATAGTAATCTTCATTGATTTTACCTCAAAATATTACATGTTTAACAAGAACTTTATTTGACAAAAGAATCAAAACTTTGGAATAATCCTGATAATGGTGACCCAATTGCGAAAACAAACACTTGGGTTGTGCATATTGTGACAGAAAAAATGCAAAAAAATATTGAAAGAAAATAGATATAGACAGGCAAAAAATAAAGACATAATGTATATATAAATATATAAAATATATAATGTATAGATGTGGATATAGATAGATAGGGCATCAAAAACTTAAACTGTTCGGATTTTAATGCAAAACCACTTTTGTGGATATAAAAACTTGTAGAAATTGTGTTTAACATGCATAAATTGTGCCATTAATATATGATGAAGTAGATTTAGTAAACTAAGCCCTTGTTGAAACAAAGGATTTTTGGCCTGTTATTAAGGGGTCTTCAGGTAAGGTTTTATATAAGCTTAAAAATTTGCAATAAATTACAATTAATGTGAGATTTATAAAAACCATTTGAAAGCTCTTATACTACAGGATTTTTGTAAAAAAAAAAAAAAAAAAAAAAAATTTTCAATGGTTGTTGTGCAAACAGCCAAAAAAACTTTGATTCCTTAAACTTTCAACTAAATCCATTACAAAATTCAAACAGTTGTTAACGATATCTGCTACAAAATATAAAGTTTTTAATTCAAGCCGCTTAACAAGAACTTCTTAATTGATGATACAACTAAGTTTTAATTTATGGTCATAGGTGACAAAAGTCAGTTATAATTCTGATACAGTCAAGTTTCTAGAGCTGAATTTTGATAGTGACCACTTTTTTTAGCACATGTCAATAGAATATGTAAAAAAGTAAAATATTGCACAGATGCAATTGATAGAGCTCATAGCAGTTTGATTTAGTTCCTTAGATGGGAAATTCTTTCATAACATCCATTTAACTATTAGCCTTTAAATGGATACTTTACAAAAAAACAATTTTCTTTATATTGATCTAACCTATAAAAGAGGATTACGAGTCATCTTAACTGACCTGCTAATTCTATTCCAAAACGACTTGTCTTTTGCAGGATTCAAATTCTTCCACACTAGAGATTTAGAAATGCTAATGATGGATGTTAAAATTCACTCATTTCTGAACACATGATATTCATGTATGTTTTTAGTAAAAAAGCTCATCTTAGAGTTTCTAGGCAGAATAAATTTTAACAACAACTAAAATCAAAATTCTTACGGTTGTAGTTAAGGTTGCAGGTTGCTTGTAACACATACTACTCTACTCTGCTGGTAAATAAACACGCAGCAAGCAAAAACTATTATGCCTTCTGCTCTAGCAACATTTGCGTTTTTTCTTCTTTCTTTACAGTTTTACATCCATTTTCAGAAATTAGACAGAAATCATGAGTTTGGTATGATTTTAACGGACCCGATGCCGTTCCTGTCATCCAATCTGTTTACAGATCAAAGAGCTAGGTGCTTTTATAGTGACACCATCACTAGGAAAGTTGCCAACCAAGGCTGAAGGCTCCAATCTGACCAAGAGACATGGTTATCCCCCGCCAGATGTCAACTCAGAAATTTCGAGACCACAGTGGCTAATGGACTTTATCGACTTGACAAAAAAATTAAATAAAAATAAATTACTGAAAGTGTTAATTTAAATAACCAAATAAATTTAAAAATTGCAAAAAGGTCCATGAACCAACAATAAGTCCTAACTTTTATAAAAAGGAGCCATATAACATGAGTTACACAGATAAACAGATTTATAAGGCAAAAAAGATTTCCTGGGTTATCTCCCAGAAAGCAAGTAGAACTAAAGAAAGTAGTAGTAGTCTTTTTTTGTGTGTGAATACCTTGATATCTCTGAAAAAAAAACCCTGGTGATTTTGAAAAAATATTTGAATATCAGGCAGAGGGAAGGACCACATTTCTATATTTCATTAGCATCTTATTTTTGCAAATTCTTAGAAATTGCAATGAAAATAGACCATTGGTTCAGAGAAAATATTCAAATATCACATGAAATAGCAAATCAGTGACGCAAAATTCCTGTTTTATTTACACAAATATTATGGGTAGCATAACATGAGATATATTCTTTTAAAAATGTCCCATTCATACATACTAACTAAATTATTCTTCCATTAATTCTATAAGAACTGTGATCCCTATGAAAGGGATCTTAAGAGAGAGGTTTACATCCCTTTTTAGATTTCGAAATACCCAGGAAAACAGATAAACACATTAAAACAACACTTTATTTACCTTCATAACAGTCACGTATTGTATCAAAATATATATAGTAGTTCTTCTGATAAAACATTAAACTAAGCCAAGAATCCAGAGAGTAAATAGGTACAATTAACAAGATACGCACAATATACATCTGCTGGTCATGGTTTGTAAAGTGACGTGCATGCAGCGCAATCTAAGAATGTAAACTACTATAAATTAAACTTTTAAACACATTTAGTTTACAAAAAAACCTACAAATATGTTTCCGTGCCACATGTATAACTCATGGTTGATTAATACCCAAATCAAATACCAAATGTTATATCACGTTTGAAAAGCTTGACTTATCATACGGTAGGGAAAAAAATGGAATTTTTGTGATTTAAAAAAAAAAAAGATTTAGAGATTTAGGCATTCCAAAAGTAATTACATATTAAACTCAAAATATTTATTTCCTTCTTAAATTGTGATTATTTCTATGTTGTTGAATAATTTTTTTTTCATTTCTAAGATATTAGATATAAAAACAGTGAAAGTTAAATTTAAATCAATGACATCACTGTGGCATAATGATATCACTGAGTTTAGGACAACGGCATCTCTGAGTTATGATAAATTTTAATTAAAACATTTCCAGTAAGAATTCACCAAATACTTCATAAATTCAGTTTCCTATCAACAGTCACAATACACAATACAATCAATATCTGGATATAAATCCAGGTGTATTTTGACACCTCTAAACTGGTTTGGGAGTCCAAACAATTAGCTAAAATGTTAAAATTTATCAATGTTTTTATGACATATAAATATTCATTGGGTTTACTCAAGAAGTAACATTTTCAAGTTATAAAACTTTTTATCTGAAGCTAACCACAACAGAATTTGCCACAATATCAGGGTAAATGTAAGATTTTAAGCTCAAGCAAAACAGTTGTCCCCAAACTAACTCTGGATATGACACTGACAGGGTGATCTATTTCACAGAAATTTAAGAATATGTATTTAAAATTAGCTAATTTGTGCCAAATCCATAAAAAATATGTTGACGCAAAACAGAACACTAAACTAATTTCCACTAGCTATATGAACAGTATCTTGAAGAAAAACATTTCACAAAGATGAAACAGGATTACAAGAAATGCTAAGAAATCTACAATAAGTCAATAGTTGCATCATCCAAAATTTCCGCTAATTCTGTGGGACTTATTTTAAAATATTAGAAAAGTGTAAGCAAATATGGGGCTCTGCTCGATGAAATGTAATACCTTATAACAAAAAAATACGGGATACTGATTTATAGTATAATTTATTCAGACAAACTATAAAAACATTTAACTACAAATTTTTATCAGAAAGATTTTGACAAAAAATAATATTGTATTTTCAACACTGAGTATGATTTTAGAATCAAAAAGAAAAAAAAGAAGGGGACTGTCAGATGTTTTTGCTTCGGCTATTTTAATCTCAATTATGACTAGATGAATGTTTATGGCTTGTTTCTTTTAATTCTTCTAATTTTGTTAACACAGATGTTCAAGCACAGAAATATTTATCAACTTTATTGAGGTGCCCACCACATATATTTGTGATTGTCCCAAGTCTGTATAAATCAGGAAGGATGAAATAATTCTGCATTTTGCAAAACAGGGATTGAATTAACTAAAAATTGGACTATTTATGACAGAATGTACCACAGACTAAATTTCATTTGGCTTACCAAATCATTCTAGCTACAACTGTGCAAATTTTTTTGTCAACTTCTCATTATTCTCCAAGATATGCGTGATTGAAATTTGACCGTTTTGCCCCAATTGTTTGCAAAAGCGTCCTTAACAATGCCCTTAGCGACACAAAAATAATTATATATAATAATTATATGGAATCCTCACCCAAAAATAAACATACACATTTTCAGCTTTTTCTGACCAGTATTTTCATCACTATTAATTATCTGTGTTGTTAATTGCGTTGCTAAGGACTATGGAGAATATTGAGAATTTGAAAAAAAAATTTGCACAGGTGTTTTTGACATGATTTACTACTTATGCACCAAAAATGAAGAAATTTGAAGGGAATGGATTAATTTATTGATTTTTTTTTGTTGATTCGACATTGAATGACCCAATACCATAATGATGTTGATCATTGGGCATTGAGAGGAATGATTAAACTAACGAGCCGTAAACACTTGAGTTGAAGGTGTTAAGCAATAGTGCCAATGCACTCTGGTGCTTAATAAGCCAAGACTTTATTTCGATTTATCAAAACTCCTGATGCACAATGGGTCTACAGTTTTTTTTTAATTGAGAATAAAATTATATCGAGTAAAAAATAATAATTCAAAAATAAATTATATATTTCATGAAAACAAATAAAAGCAATTTAAAATAATTTAATATAACATTCAAAATTTCTTTATATGGATTTCTTTCCCCATAAACAATTTTATCTAAAACCTTTTAATGTACCAGTTTTTTCAATATATTTCTTAATTTAGGTCATATCTCAATAGCATCTCAGTAACTCAAATTAACATAAAACTCTATTCTTAGACTGGACCAATGTTTTTTGCAGTTTTACGTCGTTCAGTTACCTCATTGTACCTGTTTTGAATGACCCCATACACAATACACAATAACAATAATAAAATTTAATGTTTCTATAGCGAATTTTCATTAATCTATCTAGAGAAATAACTCAATGCAAAAAATAATAACAACATAGTCATTTTTTGCTATCAAACATGTGGCTACTAAAAATATAGATTAATTAAGCTAATAAAATGATAAGTATAAATAATCATTAGAAAAGTTTATTAATTTGCTAAGTTACACTGTAAACATAGCAACCCAATAAAGTTAACAATCACAAAGAGAAAAGCAAAAAAATTACCTGATGACAAGAAAGTATTACAGAGAACCATGTAAAGAAACCAGATAGAATTATTGAGCCAGGTCTTTGAAAGAACATTAAATCTACATGTGTTTCATTGTGCAGCATCTTTATTTAATATTTTTTTAAATCTAAAAGGAAAAATCAAACCCAATTCTAGAATTACTTGTCAACTATGTTATGATGATTCACAGAATACAATTTTCTTTTATAGAGCTAGTGAGAATGAATCATTTTTGTGTGATATCTCCCAGTATGTTAAAAACTTTTTGACTTTTTTTAATAAGTAAATGAGTGGTATAAACTAGATCCTACAATCAGAGACCCTTATATTTATTTCTAAGTTGTTATTTTTTATTTAATCTTATTTCTTGCATCAAACGGTTTTTTTTATTAATAAAATACTAAATTCCTAGTTGAAATACACTAAAATAAATAATAAAATAATTATTTCTTTAATATAGGATTTATTTTAATAAAATTGATATAAAACCTAAATAAATTTATTTAAGAAATATATTCATTTTTACGTTGTTCTTGTTTATTTAATCTTATTCCATGCATCATCTTTGCTATTTATAAAATTCCTCATTGAATGAAATACACTAATATAAATAATTAGAGATTATATATTTCTTTAAAATATGGGACTTATTTTGATTTAAAATTGATATAAAACCTAAGGGACATTTTTCTAAGTGTTTATTTAAAAAGCAAAAATTTGAACATAAATCATTGTTAAAAACTCCAGAATTAAACACCTCGTACACTTCAGAATAAACCTTAGTCACTGTAACCTCTATAAAGATAACGGGTGCCTAACGATGGTCAAACATATTGATGGTTTGAGATATCGATGGTCCGACCTATCGATGGCCTGACATATCGATGGTCCAACATACTAGTATAATAATAAAGCCATAAACACCTTCTTTAATACTAAAATGAGTTATTGACTTGAAAGAAGGTTTTTAATATTTATCTTTACAATTTTTGTATAGTATACTTCCGTCCTTAGCAACCTTCAAAATTTCGAAGGAAATTAGGAGAAGTCAGGAATAGCGATGTTTCTCAGTTTTAATATTTGTGTATATTTATTTATTTTTGACCGTGACCTCGGACAAATACATCAAATTTGAATTATTTTAGTTATGTATTAGACGTCTTAAATCAAATAATAATATAATGTAATATTTGTTTAAAATGTCTTTTATTTCAACTTTAAATAAGTGACAATAAACTTATGGTTAATATTAAATTGTTTAGAATATATTTTCTTACAATACCTTTTATTTATTTACATTATATATTTATTTATATATTTGGATTTTATTCTTAATTATCGAATCAAATTTTTTATAAATATATTATAATGAAAGCAACACTGGGTGGAATAACATTATTTCAAGGTTTTATAGTTATGAGCTTACTTATATTACATATTTTTTGTTTTTCAGCAAAAAATGTTTAATAACTGCAAAGTTCCTGCGTTGAAGAAATTCTTGAAAGGAAGAGGCGTTA